>BQKZ01005735.1:22753-30253 GCA_036244855.1 Temnopleurus reevesii | reverse complement strand
CAGTATATATTTGCCTGTGTAAAATCATCCCTTAGACAGAGATAGTACAAATATCTTGAAAAATCCTTTTTACGTTCATTTCTCACCTTCGCACTCATTGGCAGTCCCTGATGGGTAAGGCGTGAAGGAGCCCGCCCTCCAGGGGCGATTGTTGAACAATGGAAGACACTGCTCGCAGTTTGTTCCCATGGTATTATGAAAGCAATCACACACAACGTTCCCAGTCTGAGGGGAGGGGCTGCAGAATCGGCCGTGCTGATTGCAGTTGCATCTGGTAAAATAAGCAAATGTTGTTAAAAGAAGAGTCTACCGAAAAATAATAATTTTTTGACAGGAGCAAAAGAAAATTGGTAAACAAAATATAAAACGTTTGAAGAAAATCGGACATGTTATACGTGTAAAGAAGTTATGAATTCTTAAGTATTTAAAAAATGGGCAAATCAGTGGAAATTTCTATAGATGTTGCCAATTTGATGACAAAAAGAGTGCACAACTAACCAGAATTTTCTTTTCTCCCACTTGTTTTCTTCTGTTCATCTGATTTTTCTGCTGCTGTTGAAAAAAATATAATTTTGGGGTACTCTCCTTTTAAAATTTATTGCAAATAGTATGCTATGTCATATTATATGATGCAAATTATTCTTCAGAAAGTGTTAACCTAAAATAATGTTATGCACAATAATTCAGTCTTTCAAAAAGGGAGATTGTCTGAAGTGACAGGTGGATGCACAATGGTACAGCGCAAATCAGAATTCTTAGAATTTCTCTTATCAGTATAAGGCTATTTGTGTGACCACAGGGCCACGTCGCCTGTTCTGAGCTTTATAGTGATAGCAGGGAACCAGAGTCATTGATACACATCTGACGATCTAATTTGGGGTATAGATTCGTAATGATCGGGATGCAGAAAGTGCTGTTAAACGAGCTGATGTATTCAAAAGTTGCTTTACATGCCTAAATATATCTGTGTAGGATATTAGGAGTACATTTTTGCTTGTATTCTGTGTATTTTACGTTGAACATGTCAATCAGCTATTATTTCTACAGTTGCTAAGTGCTTTTGCACGGGGGAGCGTCGGCCTGAAATGGGCAGTGTGATCGGTGGTATTGTCTGTGGTGTATGAGTTCGCGTTCATTTTGTACGTGAAGCTTGTTATGTCAGGGAGAACGACCGCAGCATGATTTTTTATTTTGCGATAATTAAGCCATTTCTAGATCAATTTCATTCAAACAAACTACATGTATGAACATGCTCTAATTTACTATTGAAAAACTGCATTATGGTAATAATTTTACTGCAGCTCGCAAACTAGTAAAATATCTGAAGCGCCATCCTCCCAAAACTGGTCTATCGCTTTAAGCATCAATATGATATGAATAAGTTCAGAATTTGGCATCACCACACAAAATGTCCCTTTACCTATTGTAATGGGTGAAGTACCAACTTAGGTGGAAATATATAAAGGGCCAAAAATTGATAGATAATTTGTGTTGTGGAATACTTACTCGAGGTATGATTCAATGTTCGATATGGCGTAATAATACTTGAGGAAATCAATTGGATTGCTTGCAATCTCTAACCCATCAGTAGCAGGGTACAGCAACCGCAGACGAAGATCTGTCAGCGTCAGCAGATTACGAAGAGTTGTATCGTTCTGGTACGTCTCCACCTGCAGCTCCGGCGAAAGAGCGTCCGAATATATCAGCTCCAGGCGGCGATCAACATCGTACTTCACCTCCCCGTTTTCGTACGGCACTGTCCTACTGTACTCCTGCGTGCAGATGACCTCTGACGGTTCCGTGATTTGCGACTCGGTCGTTTCCTGCATTAAGAAGTCGTCCAGGCAGTCAGTAGAATAATACTGCAGTGTTTCCCATGTAACACCTGCATCATTTGACTTCTCCAGGATCATACGCTTTGGCCGGCCGGACTGGAAGGTCATGACGATGCTCTGCGCCAGAGAGTATGAATGGTCCAATGAGAGAGTCACGTTCACCTCCAGAGGGAGGGGATAGTCATACCATGATATCGACTGCCACCACGTGGGGGCGCTGGGGTTGTGATTATCTATAATGAGTTCTGGGGGATGGGCAAAGTTGCTGTCATAAGCATCACATTTGTTGGGGACTCCGTCCCTCTGTAGAAAAAGAGAACATTGGAGAAGTAAATGAGTTTGGTTAATCACATTTTACAATCAAGTAGTTTGAAAAGGAGTAAAAAATGTTGTCCACCCATTTTCTCCAATATTTTTGCTACTTTGCACCCTGAAAATTTTCAATCAAAATAACTTAAGTAGTAAAAATCATTCTATTGTTTTATGACAAAGAAATTGAATTACTTGTATGTGGTTTATTTTAATTCTTTTATCAGAATATATTAAGAAGCTATGTATTTATTCTCACCTATCTAAAACTTTCACAAGAATACAACTCTATTCAAAGTTTTTTAAGACAATAAATAATCATTCAGCACATGTACATTGTACTACAATTGTCTTGTCTTTACTTGGTTGCATGTGTAAGAAGCAAATTTTATTTGTAATGATTAAAATCTAAATGTGTTACAACTGCCTATTTCTTATTCCTTTTTAAACTTAACAATATCACAATCCTTTAAAAAAGCTATGAAAGACAAAATCACTTTATTCCATGCACAAATTCTTTTTTATATTTTTGTTCTTAATCTTTCAATAATCAGATTCTAGCTTTAAATACGTTTCAATGTAAAAGACCTATTTACAAACCAATCTAAATTTTACTTTTTATCTGGATAACTTACAAAACAAACATATTTTTTTATAACACATAATTTGTGCAAATATTTTAATCTAAAAAAATAAATAGCAAAAGCATTTTTAATCTTATAAAGCAGTTTTAATTTTTTTGATTGGCTATAGGCGATATTAATCAGATATGCATGGCGCCCCTGCCTTGTTGGCTCAGTCTATTACAATAGGAGGTTGCCTAGGTGACCTGTCTGCACTCATCAACTAATGAAATTGACTTGGATCAGAAGGACAAAGAATCAATATTGAAAAGGGTTACCATGGCAACTACTATTGGTATTCATGCAACAGCTGGTGGGTGTGGCCACGGTTAGCCCCACTTTGTTTAATTACAAATTAACCCAAACAAAGCCTTAATCATTATGATCAATATTCTTTACTCATTACAAATGATCAGTAAAAGTCATTTTAAAAGCTGTACATAGTTTTGGTTATATGTGAAGCCAAGGATTTTTGACAAACTTTGTATGAAAGATACAGCCCAATATTGTTTGATAAGGATATCAAATGAACCCAAACAATGCCTCAGTCATCATGATCAATATTTTCCAAATGTATTTTCACACATTTTGCAACCATGAATTTGCTTAAAGTTTCACTTATTAAAATGCCAATAGACTTTCAAGAATTAAATATCTAATGTGTGAAAATGTTTGAAATTCATTCGATTTTCTAAAGTTCTGTATTTACAATATTAAAACTATCAGCTTTTACGACAACCTAAACAAATATATTTTTGGTCAGGCAAGGCAAAAAGGTATCTTTAAGTGTCGTGGGAAAAACGATTTTGTGAAAGTTCTCTCCAAAAACTGTTTCAAAAAAGGGATTCCCAAAGAAATTTTATTTAAGAAAAATTCAAAACCCAATTACTCGTTACAATAAGCATTTTGAGATTTTTCTAAATTGCATAAAGGTGAAAAATTTATGCTCGAGCAAAAATGCAAATTATTGCAGAGCCATATGACCAAGAAAATTATTTCCTAGGTCCGAATGATTAAAAATTTATCTCCTAAATATATATTTCATCCTTCATCAGACATTTCAAAATGATGTTGGTATATAGATATTTTAATGATCCTAACAGTAATTTAGATTGAATTTGCCAGATCAATTCTCAATAAAAAAAAAAAATAAAAAAAAGTGTCTCTGAGATCACCTGTGTACAGGTGATTGTTTTGTGAGTATGTGCTACTCACATGTGTGACCTTCATAATAAAGCCAGCTAGACAGTGATACAACACACCAAGTGACATTGAAGAGTATTGATCAATACTCAGATTTTAACACCTTGTTCTTTTAGATACTGACCAGTGAAAGATATAATTGCATTTGAGTTTGAAGGGGAACTTCACCCTGACATTGACGTGTTTTCAATAAATGAAACTAAAATAAGATGAAGAAACTGAACAAAATGCTGGCAGCCAACTCAAGGAGCCGATGAGGGGTGTAAATCAAAACTTTGAAAATTCATAACTTTCGAAAGGATCATCTTAATTTGATCACATTTTCAGTTTGATCATTGTATTTTCCTCCATCCACTGACAGTACATCAATGTCTGGGGTTAATTCCCCTTTAATTTGATGTCAACAAACATTTTAGGGGTTTCAGCTAGTTTTCCTCCAATTTAATTGGAATACATGACTGGTGACTTTATAAAATCATATCAACCCGGACAAACCCATATGATGAGATTTCATATAATGATATTTGTAATTTCATTCTTAAACGATATTATTGCATGGGATTTAAAAAAAATACATTTCTCTGTTGTTGTTGTTTGTTTTACAGTGTATGTATGTTTAATTGTGTAATATAAATCATCCACTATTATAGGGGATTATACAATTTTTTTTCATACCTTATAAATCAATTGTCAGAATTAAAAAGGGTTTCATCTAGTAGGCCAATGTCAATGAAGTCTTCTTCTATTAAGCCTACCCCCTCTCCCTACGGGATGTTGTTAAAAAGCAGTATATTTTTGCAAATCAACATCACTTGCAAATCTAAACATGCATTTTCATTTGCGCACAGTTTGTGATTATATTATCGACATGTACATGAAATAATTATTTTTACCAATTGGCAAGTTTAGATTGCTGGCTTGTGATCAATTGTGATCCCCCATAGACTTATATAAACGCTTTTTTCCAGAGTCTAATGGAAAATATACTGAACAATGCAGGAATTGGGTATCGCTATTAAGTCAATATTTCAGCACATTTTAGCAAATTCACTGAATTTCAGACATTACTGTACATGTAGCGTGTTGTTATCTTCACATTTTCTGAAAGATAATTGTACACAAGTCTATTAGCATCCTATCGAGTGAAAATTGCAGAAAAGTCATGGTCCACAATAAGCGAAAAATAAAACCCAGTAAAATCTTTAGCTTAATATAGTAAATGACAATTGTAATATAGTGCCTAATGTAATGCTTCTAAGCTTGATATGTACATATGTAAATTCACAAATTTCAAAAGTTCTACGGAAAAGAATATCTAAACATAAACCCATAAGTAATAAAGTAAACAAAAGCATTGGAGCTACACTGGGATATAGTGGAGAAGAGCATTTGACCAATGTTCTACTAGCACTGCTGTTTGAAAAGATAAGTTTTGACCATTTACTTTTAACTTATATACAGATATAAAGTGAGTACCACTCAGAATTTACCAGTGTGAGATATATGAGCCTGCTCTCATCTGGGCTGAAGCCACACGTTGAGTTGACCGGATCCACCGAAACCGACAAATTCAGCTGCGAAAGGGCCTCCGTGCTGGCCAAACAGGCAAGATACTCTACACTTCCATTCGCGAGCGTCCTTTCTCATTCCTGGTTTAGGCTTAGTCCACCGCTCTGAGTCCTTGCGAATGTGAATAGTGTGCATAAATAGGCAAGAGCCAGCAGAACTGTTCCTTTCCTTCGTGTAATTTTCATAGATTTATGTCTCTGAAGTACAGGTTTTAGTGTAAATTGGCATGTATCTGCCTGTAGAGTATCAATGTCCCTCATGTTGGCACCATTTATGATTCTCCTTCTAAACGAAAGGGGAAGTCTAAGTCAAAGTCTCTGAGACAATATAAAGAGCAGCATTTCAGTTTGCATCATGCACGAATTTAGATAGTCTGGGCATTTTCCTGTGACATCGTAAAGGGGTTAGAATTCTTGTGTTTACATCCACCTGCACCCAGCACATTCTATTTCAAGATGATCAGAGTGACATTGGTAGTCAATAAGTTGATGAAGTTTCGTTCGCCGTTTCCCATCCTGATCCATGTGTTCTATTCGGAAGGGTCATGACCTTTGAGTTCAAGTTTGACGTCCTTTACACACTGACCTGTTTGAGACAAAATGGAAAAATGCAGACATAAATAAAGCTCTGCTAAGAAATAGGAGGAAATATCTTGATAGAATTATAATTCTCTATGCCTATGGACTCAAAGGTAAAAAAAAAAAAGTATGTTCACTCAAGCCACCAAAATGTTTTCCTCATAATCAAATGTTGTGCCATTTGATAATTGATAATTCCATTTACGGTATGTTAAATTTCTAAATATTGGGTTGGGCTTGGGGGATACAAATTTAACACAACACTAAACAATCAATATAGCTCTTATCATCAACATGATCAATAAAAACGTGGCCACTCTCATAACATTTACAAAATAAGACCCTATCAGCATTTACACGGCCTTGATTTTCAGTCAAATTGAACTGACAATGAAATTTAGACAACATAATCACGGTTCTGAATAACTTTTTGTGAGCAGCGCGGACAGTCGTTAACCTACGTGTTGTTGTCAGTCTTCTACGCCGCTGGCATCGGCGCAGTCGCGGTCTGGAGGTCCGCTGAAAGCAGCTGGAATTTGAAAAGAGCGTGAGTCACCGTGGGTGGGGTGTCCAATTTCAATTACCAACGAGATAGCGTCTCGCCTCCTCGCAACGGACGCTACCCTCCTGACCTCGCATATTCAAAACATTCCTCTTTTCACCCCTTTCTCTCAAAATAAACTTGATTTGAGATATATTTCTGTGAAAAAATATAGCAAGAGTAATTTTAAACTTACCATTGAAGTCAAACGGCCAACCATGTTCGGCATGCTTACATATCCGTCATTTACTCAACATTTTCCTTTCACAATCTTCACTGATCAATGAAACCATCAAGTGTGACCGCGTTCAATATTATTGTGCTGTGATTGGCCGATTTTCTAATTGGCAATTATGTATGCATTACTTGGAGTTGGGAGAATTCGCGATCGGTCAATTTTTTTTTTGAGAAACTTTTGCTTCTGAATTATTATTTGGATAGCATCTTCTTCATTCAGGGGCGGATATAGCTTTTTCCGAAGAGTTTTTTTTTATGTACACATCGGCGAGGAGGTAGGGGAGGGGGTAGGGGGAGGATGTGCCCCAAAGAGCTTCGGTGTGCCCCCTCCCACAGTACTAGTATATGGTGTGGGAGTGGGAGGGATGTCCCACAGTATGGAGGCGCCGTGGTGTAGTGGTCGCGACTCTCGCCTTTCAACTAGAGGATCGTAGGTTCGAATCCTACCCAGAGCGTCAATTTCCTTCAGCAAGAAATTCATCCACATTGTGCTGCACTCAACCCAGGTGAGGTGAATGGGTACCTGGCAGGAATATTTATTCTTTGAAATGCCAAGTGCGCCGTGAATGGCTGCCGGGCTAAAGCCAGGGTAATAATAATGTAAA
>BQKZ01005735.1:0-13032 GCA_036244855.1 Temnopleurus reevesii | reverse complement strand
TCACGATGAGGGGTATTTTTACAACAGGGTGTTTTATATTTCTTGCCTTTTTCACTTGCCATGTGAACGCTCAGGGCTGCAACAGAGCATGCTATCCACAGTTCGTTGACCTTGTCATGAACATTACAAGCCGAACCATAACGGCAGACTCTACATGCGGAGATCCGCCGTCTCAATATGAACTCCGCGTCGCCAGCAGTACAGGCGATACGTTCACGATAGAAACGTGCAACGCCTCGAACCCGGACATGTCCCATCCCATCGAGGCTGCATACGACTTCACCATATTCACGTTATTCAACCAAGAGTTTACATCACCGCAACTCTCGACGTGGTGGCAGTCGGAAAATGCTGCCAGCGATGTTCATCTCACGTTGGACCTCGGCGATGAATTCCTCTTCCAGCAGACCGTAATCTCGTTCCGGAGTTACCGCCCGTCGAACATGATCATCGAGAAGTCTGTTAATGGCGGGTTGACGTGGACGGCGCTGAGATATTTTTCTATACATTGCCCTTCGAATTTCCCGGAAGTGCCTATGTCCAGTACTTTCAACTTTGAGGCAGATTGCATAGAGGAATATGTTTTTGGACACAGCATGACGGAGGTCGATGGAAATGATATTCAAAGGGTTTGTAAAAAATATGTTTCAAGCATTTTATGGATACATAAATTCTCTTCTATTTTGCAACCTCATTTTAACACACAGGGAGGGTGTATCATGAAGCGTATCAGAGCAATAAGTGGTCAGCTCTGGCTGAACTTAATGAAATACTTGATTTTAATTGGATAAAAAGAAATATCTACGACTGTTATCGTAGTAAATGTAAGTATGCCGATTGTAGTAGCGGGCTCGATTTGTGTTCTAGCTGCAGGTGCTGTGTAAATATCAATTGAAGGATTTTTGTAATGGGTAGATGAATAATTGAAATAATTCTTGCCTTATCCCAACACGAATCGAGCACACCACTACCATCGGCTCTTGGTGGTCTAGTGGTAAAACACCTGTCTAGTCATCGTGGGTTCGATTCCTACCTGAGAATGCATATGAATTTCTTTCACAGCTTCTCGGTATAGCACTGTCAATCAGTGTTTATCCATGTTGGGATAAGGCAAGAATTATTTCAATTATTTATCTACCCAACACAAAAATCATTCAACAGACTTATGTTGACAAGCATGCTTGGAAGTAGGTTATAATTTTTGTTTAAATAGATCATAGGACAGCGAACTTGAAATTCTCTGGACTAATACTGAATGGATGCATTTTAGAGTTGTCATGTCACTCATTTTGTTTTGCTGCCCTCCAATGCCATTTATAAAAAAACAAGTCTTGGTCGGTTGGAAAAAAGTCATTTTTTATTGCTCTTTTCTAACTTTTTAGCATAAATATAGCTAACAAGGTTGTAAAAAGGCAAAGAACATTATTTTGAAAATGAATTTTCAGGTTAATTTCATATTTATACTTATCTGCTCATTAAAATATCTGATAAATTTCAATAGAGAGACTGAAGAGAAAGGAATAGGAAGGAGAAGTGCTTTTAAATAAAGTCTGCAAAAAAATTGAAAATCATTTAGAGGTCAAACAAATAAACTGTCCCTATAAGACCCCAAACAAAGGACAGCCAAATCTTGTTTTTACGTCTATTAGGGGAAATTATTCAAACAATCTCTTTCGGAATTAAAATTTTTTTTTTAAACCTTTTTTGAGTTGGAAATATAAGACTCATAATTTAAGCATTGTCTGGGTTATGTATGAAATACGCATAATGGAAGCATGCATCCAAGAGATCCGCATCATAACTCGTGATTTAATAATCAATGCTGCCATCTGTTGTTTATTATACAGTTGAGATTTTGTGTCAACATTGAATGGCATGAGTAATGTGTGCTTTCCTCAGTAAATCTCTGTGTTGACTTTCTTTTCAACAGCTGTCCATCACTTTTTGTCCTGGGATCTTTTATAGTGGGAATCTTATTTTTTTGTGCTTTTCTGTGGCTTTGCTTGAAAATGTAATTAGATGAGAGGGGGTTGCAATGTAATTATCAAAAATATCCTCTATCACTCTGCCATAGAAGAGTTTAATTATGTGAAGTAAGCAGTGCCATACCAATAATTATGAAAGCATTGTTGGGGAATGAATGAACATGTCATTGTGGAGGGCAAGTTCTGTTTGCCTTACATAAAATTAATTCTAAAGAACTTTATGATGTGGCACACTGAATCAATCAAATTATAGAACGTAAGTGGATTATTTTTTTTTTGTATAAACTGATTACGAAATTGAGTACTTAATACATTCATATTAATTTAAGTTCAAAGATACAATTAGAAAAGATTCTATTTGTTAAGATGTGAATTTTATAAGCTACAGTATGATGGTGTATCGCCCTGCAAAACTATTTTGTACACATATAATGATATACATGTACCTATTATTATTGTTATTATTTATTTGGCAAATTGAAAACTGTTACGGTGTAAGTTAAACATACAAAGATCGATACAAGAATTATGAATAATTCTTGAGTATATTATAATGTGCATACGTATTCTTATTAATTTTCAGCTGATCTACAATCCCATTCAAGAGCTTGAGGAGGCCTACTTCGAGTATGACTACCTCCGCTACTTTGCTCTGACCGGGCTTCGTGTGACGCTTGTCCAACCCGGGAGACAGGAGCCTCTTCGTAGCTTCTTTGCTGTAGCTGATTGGAACGTACAGGGACAGTGTCTATGCTATGGCCATGCTGCTGTGTGTACAGGCCCGGTAAGGCTTTAGAAAGTTGTAAAATCCTCAAGTTAAGAGGCAGACCTGTCCATAGCACTCGGCAGGTTGACTTCATTGTAGATTCTACAATGCACAATTTATAACCTGGACACAAAAAAGATAATTATTGACAGTTTGCTTCTATAGACAAATTAAATTGTAAAATCATATTACTATGTTACTTTATGGAATAAAACTTTTCTATGATGACTAACAGGGTAGGGGATATCCTTTCTAGACAGTAATGTTGGTCTAGATATTTGTTTCCCAAAAACAAAAGTATTCTTTAGATAATGAAAATGATCACTATAGATTGGTGACATATAAGTCTTTCAAGTACATTTTTTCATTGCTTTCAGAATGAAGCTGTGTGTGTATGCCAGCACAACACAGCAGGACTCCATTGTGATGAATGCCTTCCTCTGTACAACAATAAACCCTGGCAGGCAGCTCTTGGAGATGCTACAAATGCATGTGAAGGTGAGGTTTAGTGGTTTGGTTTGTGGGGGTACTGGTAGGTTTAACCCTAATCAGGCCGGGCTTTTTGAGCAATGCCACAGCGGGGGGGGGGATTCAGCCCCCCCATCAGATCTCGGCCGTAGAACGCGCGATCACGACGAAAATTGGCACGTATGATGCTTGCGGCGTACTCTACCACAATGTATGGTATGGTTACTTTTTCAAAAAAATTGTTGAAATAATTAAATATGCTAATTTATGCATAAAATAAGTTTTGGGCTCTTAATCACTAATTAAATCTCCAATTGAGCTGATTTCTTTTTGAAAATATTCCTTTTAGCATTCTCTACAAATTTGTTTAAAAAAAATTCATTATCGAAATTGATTTCTTACGTATTTCATTGTTTTACGAATTTCTTATGTATTTCTTTGTCTTTGTTGTTTTTTTACTGATATTTGTTGCAGACATTATGTGAGGCAAAATGCTGCAAAAATAAATTAATTTGAGCCAGTAAAAGTAAAAATATTCAAGTTTTTATGATATTTTAGTGATAACACAATTTGCATTGACTTTGTACACAAAATCACGTTTTTGAGCAATTTTGGGGTTGATGAATTTATTTCAAATGGGCGTGGCACAAAAACGGTACGCGCCGGCGCGGCGAATTTGGTCTCAAAAGTTGCGCGATACTTGAAAGAAAAAAGTCATGATGCGTCGCGAAAATTGTTTGGCGCGTGTGGGAGATATTTGAAAAAGGTTAAGGTTCAAATCATATTAGGACTTGATTCTGATGAATGCCACCCTCTGTACAACAATAATCCCTGGCAGGCAGCTCTCGGAGATGCTACAAATGCATCTGAAGGTGAGGTTTAGTGGTTTGGTTTGTGAGGGTACTGGTAGATTTAAAGTTCAAATCTCAGTCCGACCCCATGACTGCCTTCCTCTGTACAACAATAAAACATTGCAGGCAATCCTAGGAGATGCTATGAATACATATGACTTGGAAGTGAGGTGTGGGGGTTTGTTTTGCAGGGTTCTAGTAGGTTTAGGGTTCAAATCACGAAAGTACTCCAAATGTTGTAATGAATGCCTGCCTCTCTACAATGATGAATTCTGGAAGATAGCTCTCGGAGATGCCACAAAATATATTCTGTAGTTACATTATTCACATAAACGTATGGTTAGGGTTAGAATCCATGCAGGATTCCAAGATTGTCTCCCCTTTACAATAATGAACCTTTGGAAGTTCTACAAACGAATATAAAGATGGGGTACAGTGGTTTGGTTTGCTGTTTACCACAAGTCTGGAGTTCGAATTGCATTGTGTGTTTTTCAGTAGGGTCATAGGTATTTTTCATTTTTATCTTGGGTAAATTTTTGTTTAAATTCTAGCTGAATCTTCTATTTCTACCATCGCTACCAGAATTCTTATCTTGTTGTAATGTTCTATCGTTGTTTCTGCATTCCTAGATTGTGGGTGCAGTGGAAGAGCTGACAGCTGCATTTACAGCGAGCTCAAAGGTTACGGTGTATGCCAGGACTGTCGGGAGAACACATCTGGTGACAAATGTGAGGTCTGCTTGGAAGATTACTACCGCAATCCTTACAGCAATCCTGCATTCAATGAGACATGTATTGGTGAGCATCTGTTCATATATTAGATTTGTGTGCAGTGTCAAAGATGGATGATAATGGTTATTGTCTTGTAAGCTTTTTTTATATAATTTATAGATTTATGGATCATAAAATTCTAACCTAACAAACACCTATTTGATAATAGGATTAAATCCTCATTGCAATAATTTAATTACCAGTCTAAAATGAACACTTATTCAGCATCGTCATTGGAAAATTCCAATTACACCAACTTTAGCAATAGCCTTAAAACAGGTGTCTAACATTTGCATCTTATATCATCCTAAACCTTGCTTATAGAACTTTTTAGTGATAGAAATAGATAAGGTTTGTTAGAATTTCATTAACTTCCATTGTAATATGATATCTCATTTTGCCTAATGAAATTATAGGCCTCGCAGCTGTTCAGCGCTATGATTGTACGTAGAAATAACTCCAATCTTTTAAAGATATGAAATATCTTGGGTATAAAACCATTGCACGAACAAACAAATTGTTCTAGAAATTCACCTCTCATCTTATGATACTTATGCCTGAAAAAATTGTGAGAATTTTAATTGAATGTTCTTCTAAGTAACTTGCCACAACATGTTTCTTCTAACCTTTGCTGTTCTTCATGCTCATTCTTATGATTTTCCTGGCATCATACACTAAGCACAGAGGGAACAAAGGGCATCGACAAAGTAAACAACTTAATTCAAGCATTCACAATAGCTTCATGATAGCTTCAGGATGGAAATTTCTGTTGTGTCCATCTTCTGTAGCCATTGCAAATGCTTAAAGAGAGGTTGTTTACTTTGTCCCAGTCCTCTGTTCCTTCTGCTTACAGTAATACTGACATTTTGTCTATTCTATTTATTAATTTATTCTATTTATTGGATTGCTGTGATGATTTACTAACTCATAACTAACTCATTACTAACCATCATGATACACATTTGCTTATCATAACAGATTCGCAGGCACCTTATCCTTGTATTCAATACTGCTGGCGTAAGTACAGGTTACATACTTGGCTTTTTTTGCTTTTGAAAATTACATGGATTTATGAAATTTTCATCTTTTATTTTGTTGAATGATGTCTGTGGTGTAAAGTTTACTAAATGTATTTTGCATACAATTCTTGGTTCTCGGACATTCAAGTGTTTAGATATGAAATTGGCATTTTAGAATTTGATGAGAAATGTGAATAACAATGAAATTTCTGTGAACAATTTGTGAGAAGTTGATGTTTGTTATCCTATTTGCAGTGCAACTGTTAGTTAAGAACAGCAAAATTTGAGGGACATTACTTTATCCAGAAAATGATGAATCTGAATAATAAGAGATCATGCTTTACCTCTAGATTTTTTTTCATCAAAATATCCTATTTGATCAATAATTAATTATTCTAAATTACAACTCTTTATTTCAGCTTGCAACTGCACAGTAAACGGCACTGTAGCCAACACCATCTGTAACGAGACCAATGGTCAGTGTGAATGCAAGACCAATGTCCAGGGCCGGGCCTGTGATGAATGCAAAGATACTTTCTACAATCTACAGGAGACTAATGACATGGGATGTTTAGGCAAGTTACTAAGTAGTTTTTGCTAAACGTGTAGAAAATGCAGTCTTGGGTATATTGAAATGGTTACTCCGATGCGGGTTTGAGCTCCTGTCAAGACCACCGTCCAGGGCAGGGCCTGTGATGTGTGTAAGGATATCTTCTACAATCTACAATAGACCATTGACATGGATTGTCAAGGCAAGATTTTGGTAATGTATAAAATGAAGGCTATTGGTTTGGATATATCAAGATGCTTATTGCTCTGCAGATGTGAGGCCTAGTTACGACCAACCTCCGGAGTCGAACATGTGATGAGTGTATGGATACCTTCTACAAACTACAGGAGACTAATGACATGGGATGTTTAGGCAAGTTTATGTAATTTTTGCCAAATTTGTAGAAAATGCAGTTTTGGATATATCAAGATTTATACTTGGCTATGGGTTCGACCCCATGTAAGACCAATGCCCAGGGCCGAACATGTGATGAGTGTAAGGACACCTTGTACAAACTACAAGAGACTAATGACATGGGATGTCTTAAGGTAAGAAATACTGAGATTTTGGTAAATATATGTAGAAAATGCAGGCTATTGGTTTGGATATATCAAGATGCTTATTGCTCTGCGAATGCGAGGCCTAGTTACGACCAACCTCCAGGGCCGAACATGTGATGGGTGTAAGGATATCTTCTACAATCTACAAGAGATTAATGACATGGGCTGTCAAGGCAAGTTAATGTAGCTTTTGCTCAATATGTAGAAAATGCAAGCTATTGATTTTGGGTTTATTGAGATGGTTACAGAGTTTGATATCCTATTTGTAATGATTAGTGGATAGAAAAGAAGTGGGCTAGTCACAGATAGTGAGCAAATTATGTGAAAATAGGGAAAGTGTTGTGACTGATTGGGATAGTGGATGAGGGGCTCATCACAGATGAACTATATAACATGTAACAATGCAGAACTGCACAACATGATCACTCGCATATATATCTACTGAGAGTTGACATGCAAATCTTAACCTGCTATTATGCGGTAAATATCATCGCTGAGCAAGGGTATGCTGTGTAGAAAGCATTTCACTGAAGGTCTTCTTCACATTGCGAATTCAAGGATTTTTTTATAATGTTTGTAGTAGTTTTTCTTCCATTATTTTAGTAGTAAATGTAACCTTCGCCCGGATTTTTTTTTATTTCTTAACAGAGTGTGACTGCGACCTTGCAGGAACCATACGTAACACAAATCTTTGTGACAAGGACACAGGAGATTGCATCTGTAAAGATAACGTTACGGGAACACGCTGTGATCAATGCAAGGTGAGTATAATGAGAGACTGCTTTAAATAATAGAAAGTCATTACTTTTCATAAATTTTTAAAGGAGTATGATACTCATAGATATGTTTGTCATGACACTATTACAGATTCATGGTCTACATTAATATGAGTCATGCTACTTGAATGGCTGCTGGCTAGTTTTGGTGAATGTTTTGTGAAATGACTTTTTTTTTATTTTTAGTATGCAGCTGGCAAAATTGACAAACAATATTGCAAGGAACCTTCCTCTATGAAAATTTAGTCCATTTCCTGGCTCCAAGGCCATTCACTCAATGGTAAATTCTCTGTGGTTAGCCTTCATGATAAATACACCACAAACAATAGCCAATTCACGGACTATATAATTTGGATCAATAAATTCTTTAGAAAGTGTGAATAATAGACTCTCACCCAATTCTATTCATCAAGCCTACATCTTCATTTTAGAACTATTTTATAAGTTAAGGCTAAAGACATGTGCAAGAGTACAATGGCCATTGATCTTTGTAGTGAGAGGAATTCGGGATGAATTAATTAGATTGTTGTTCCAAGAGGTCAAAGGTCAAAGGTGAGAACATTTAATGCCTAGCTGTGACCACAATATTCCCAGAGAAATGGAGCAGATATCTCTTGACTCTGATGAGATGTATAACAGATGTTTGACCTTGATTTTATGAATCTCAATTCCCCCAAAATACCACTAATTCTTTCACCTCTTCCCAAAAATTAATTGTGCAGGTTGGCACATACAACCTTGATCCGACCAATCCCAACGGCTGCACATCATGTGACTGTGACCCAGGAGCGGCCATCAGTGGGTCATGTGACCCCAACACAGGAGCGTGCACCTGCAGATCGAACATCATTGGTCGCTCCTGTAACAATACTGTCCCAGGATTCTATGTTCCTAGATTAGATGGTATCATTATGGAAGGTGAAACTGCCACTCCTGATCGGGTAAATTTTCTTTTTCTTAAATTTCTAGCTAGTCAAAAAGATTCATTTTGTTTGTCTTGTACATTGTAGCAATATTGCATTGCCTCAGGGCGACTCGACAAATATTGCCCGAATCAAAGATGAGGGGGATATTTGTCGGCCCTGAGGCATTTCAATATTGCTATTATTAATTAGCAAGTACGCGCATTTAGAAGCGCAGTATTATACGCACTTGATTTTTACACGCATTTCCCCATAGACTTTCCTGAGCGGGCAATTCAAGAAAATAATTGACCGGGCAATTATGCTTCCGATCGAAATCGGGTGATAATGTTTTAAAGTTGCCTTGCTCAGATGTCTGATGTGGTTAATAATTATATAATATTGACTGGCCTTGAGGGTGATACGACATATATTGCCTCAAATGGTATCATATTGCCCCGAGTCGTAGACGAGGGCAATATGGTACCATGAGAGGCAATATATGTTGTATCGCCCGAAAGTAACAGTCAATAGTTTAATTAGTATACAAATCAGACATCTAGAGCAAATATGGAGATAACTATTAAAGAAAACTTACCACTGTTCCTTGTGACCCCAAAAGAGAAGACTTTGTGCATTATGATCCAAACAGGTAATTTCCAACATCAAGTAGGTTCCAAAAACTCCAAAAAAAGGTTTGAACTCGCAACACCGAACAGGTAATTTCCAACATCAACTAGGTTCCAAAAACTCCAAAAACAGGTTTGAACTCGCAACACCGAACAGGTAATTTCCAACATCAACTAGGTTCCAAAAACTCCAAAAACGGGTTTGAACGCGCAACACCAAACAAGTTAAATGTATGTATATCATTGGCCCAATCTTTGAACTCGCAACACCGAACAAGTTAACATATGAACATATCATTGCTCCAACTTTTAGTCCTTGAAATAATTGATGGTGACATTGCAGTTGTGAAACACGAAAGGTGACTGTTGCACCTGCATTCTACTTGATCTGCTTCGGCTTGTTGTAATAGTAGATCTTGCAGCAAGTTGTTCATTGTTCACAACTGGTTGCAAGATATCATTAACTGCAACTGGTGCAGTTGTAATTTCTTGTTGAATGATATCAGTTTCTTCCAAATCTAGAGACACTTGTGAACTCAAGTCAAAATTGATACCAAAGTCATCATCATCATCTTCCAAGAGTGGAATATTGATGCCAGCCATTGGAGGTTCAGCTGCAATATTAACGTTAGAGGTTTCTGCAGAACTAGAGGAGGGCATGGTAACCGGTACAACTGCGACATCTTGAGGTGGCGGTACCGATATGGTAGCTGGAGCAGTTTTCTTTGGCAGACACTTGATACCAATAGCCTTGGCCAGTGTAGAAGACATTTGGTGTTTTCTATCATTGCTTACACGGCCAGTATATGAAGCAAGACTTCCTTCATTGTTGTGTCCCGACACTTGACATATATCCCTACTGGCAAATCCTCCTGCATCGAGTATTCGGATACATGTTGCACGGATGCAATGATTCGTGTACACTTTAGACAGCTCGGCTTTCTTTGATATTGTTACCATCATATTACCCAGAGTATTTTTTCCGAGTGGGGTCTTCTTGTACCATGGCCCACAGAAAGGAGCGGAAGATTTTGGAGTTTGAAACAAAGCATCACTCTTGTCACTAAGTTTAGAAATGTACTTTTTGAAGGAGGCTACAGGGCAATCAACAGTATCGGTCGCGTACATCCGTCCTCCATCAGTTCTTGTGGACAGGTTATCCTCCCTTGTCTTCTTTGTCATTTCATCAACATTCTGCATCACAAATTCATGACCATTTTCATCAGTTTCTACCTTAAAATGGTCTTTGCTGAGTTGACGCAAATTTTCTCTCCCTCTCCTACAAAAATAGAGAGTCATTTCAAACCAGACCTTGGCTTGTAATCCACTGGGTGTGTTTTGATCAAACACACCACACGAGTACAATTTCTTGAGATCCCCAGTTGCAATGGAATCATGATGTTGAACAAATCCTTTCCCAATTTTTTTTAGTTCCACTGCAGCCGCCTTAAAAGCGACATTAGAATGAGTAAACTCAATATCTTTAGTAATGTCAATGACTTCACGGTATTCCGACTTCAGGAATCTGTTTATCCCGGCACGAATACTGTGCAACGAAGTAGTTTTGTAATAAGTGCCGTCTACACGGCGTACCTCAACGTAAAACTTCGATAAAATTGATGCCAATTCAGGCTTACCGAGAAGATGAAAATCGGTATCCAAACCTTTCTCCGCTAGATATTCCTTGAAGATCGTCACCGAAGTTTTCGTAGATTTTTTTGTGTTGATCGTATCCTTGTTTTGGAGCAAGTTCTCAAATTCTTCGCTGTCTAAACTAGCAAATCTCGTGGATGCACTGGAGGCTGACATGTTTGTTTACGTTTTGATCGGGCAAAGGTCAAAGATTTCTGTGGCGAATTCACGTACGTAAAAGCGCCAGCTTCGTCGTCTGCCCGCGACTGCCCGTGCTAATGTATTGTAAATGTACACAGCGCGAGATTGCAGTGATTTTGTATCAGTTGCCTTCAAAGTTCCCGGATGCGAGACCAAAGAAAATACAAATTTAAGGTATATTTTGTCTCGTCTCTGCACGCAAATTCAATGGGCTACAAGAGACGACGGAAAAAACAAATAATATACCATTCCCGACTCCCTGCTATCAAAAAGTAGGGCAATACAACTTAGTAAATGACCTGCGCAGATGTCTGATACGGGTATTAATATTAAATATGTCTTTGTGTCACTTAGTCTGTGACAAAGATCATTCTGAAACTCATTTTACTTGTGCTATCTTCATGATGTAAACAGTTTTAGCAGTCTTATCCTAAAATTTCTGTTGAAGTTTATACTTGTGACTGTATTAAAAATATGAGTAATAATGAAACATTGTTATATTGTGCATAACACAATCATGCGAAAGTCCCTATGCACTAATGAACGATAGTGAATTATACAGTCAAACCTGTATAGAAAGACCACCTATTCTTAAAGACCATCTTTCTAGACTCTCTAGAATGCAATTTACATGGAAATGAACCTGTCTATAGAGACCATCTGCTCATAAAGACCACCTTTTTCTGTAGATAATCCAGTAGGATTGATAAACGCCCCTAAACCTCAACAACAACAACAACAACATCCCTTGGGTGGTCTTTATAGACAGGTTTGACTGTAGTTCGTTTTGAAGCATCAGGCTGCTCTGATAAGATCCTCACTGACAATGACGTGCCCGCTCGCCCCTTGCCGATGTCAAGGGGAACGACATTAAGAACAATAGCGCCCTCCTGATCGCTCCACTTAGCGTGCCCCCGGCGGCCGCCTCGGCGGGGAACAATAGCGCAACCGCTGATTGGTCAAAGGCAGCAACCAATCACGGCGCTAGGAACATACACACGATCGCTCCGGGCCTCTCCCGAGGCAATATAAGGCGCGCACAGCGTAGTCTATCTTCATATAGTCTGATGAAGGCTAGCAGTATATAGCAACCGAAACGTCACTATACTAACGTTCTACGTTTGCAAATCGTGAGACAACTGATCAACTCTCTTCAATCATTCTTCACCACGATGAACGTCTTTCAAACCATAATCTAAATTCTGTTTATCATTCTCTAGCCCTTCAGGATTGACGAGCGATCGTTGGGCAAGGGCGCTCTACACACTGGCCCTGGATTTCTCGTGGTGCCTCCATCGACTATCATCTCACTCAGTGGCGTGACTGTACCCAGAACACAGAGATATGTCCTTGCCATTAGATATCAGGTATGTAAGAAGAATTTATGTTTGTATCATATCGTTAAAGAAATTTGGTATTGAGGGCGCTCTTCCCACTGGTCGGGGATTATTTTTAGTGCCTCCTCGGACGGTCATCATACTTAGTGGCTTGACTGTACCAGCACACAGTAAGATGTCCTTGCCCACAGATATGAGGTAAATTTGAAGACTGTCTAAGGGGTGTTACTAAAAAGTTGCAGCTGATTGACACTGGCCAATCAAAATTAATGTTTCATTCTCGTCATGTTAGAAGCACTCGGTGTGCATTGGGTGGGTATCAATTTGTAATTGATTTGCAGTTGATTTGCAATAAATTGCCATTTTTTGCAACATATATATCAGACCGAATATGTTCAAATATCTCAGTAAATACCAAAAATGGTCCTGGAATGCTTTTGCCAAACAAAGCTTTTGATAGTGGGCTATCGTCGAGGACAATACAATGACACTGTAAAACGTTTTGCTCAACAACACTACTTTTTTTCCAACATGAAACTTTGGAAAATGAAGCTAATTGAAAATGTGTAGGGTGTTACAGAAGAGT
>BQKZ01005734.1:37983-49770 GCA_036244855.1 Temnopleurus reevesii | reverse complement strand
AAATCATTCCGTTATTAAGGGGATGACAAGAAACGTTGTGCAGATCAACAAGATGGCTCATGAAATCCAGGTAAATTTCTATTCAAACAAACCCGGAAATGAATTGTTGAGTTAAGGCCCCAGCACACCAAACACGGCACGGTTTATACGCAGTATCTTGGTTGTCATTGGCCAGCGCGCTCCTCCGCGCAGAGGATATTCAACAATTAGCCAATCACAGGGGGGACATCGCGTAAAAACCGTGCCGTGATGCCGCGCCGTGTTTGGTGTGCGCGGGCCTTTTATTTAGGGTTGTAAAGGGCCGTTATCCAGAGCATCAAGATATGGCTGATGGACCTAAAAAACAGAGCTATGTCAAAGCAATAGCAAAGTAAGTAGACATCCGGGTCAAATCTACTCTGGAGTTATAAAGTGGAGAAGTTGGGGGTTTTGTACAGGGTCGAAAAGTATGTTCCAGGTCAAATTCGGGTGAAATCAACCCGGAAATTAGATGGTAAAGAAGTGGGGGTTGTATGAAGGGTCGCCATCCATATAAGCAAGGTTGTTTGCGGTCAAAAGGAGTCGAGCAAAACAGAAATAAGTGTAGAGTAGGTAAAAATCCGGGTCGAATTCGGATGAAATTCGGATATAAAGGCTCCCCATCCAGATCATTAAGATTGCTGATGGTCAAACGAAATAGAGCGACGCGAAGACAAGTGCAAAGTAAGTAGAAATCCGGGTCAAATCTACCCGGAACTTATAGTCTGTTACGGGGTGTGACAAGAGAGTCCAGATCAACAAGATGACTGATGTAATCCGGGTAAAATTCTGGTTAAACAATCCTGGAAATGAATATTTGAGGTGGGACTGTTAAGTGTCGTTATATTCAGATTATCAAGGTGGCTGATGGACCTACGAAACAGAGCAATGTCAAAACCAGAGCGAAGTAAGTCTAAACCTGGGTCAAAGCTACCCGGAAATTAATCCGTTGAGAGGGAATATTCAAGATTATTGATGCACACATGTAGCAGATTAATGTCAAAACAAGAGCAAAGTAAGTAAAAATTCGGGTCAAATCCTGGTCAAATTCGAGTCAAGATCGCTCAAGGGCCCACAAAACAGAGCGATGTCAAAACATAAGCAAAGTATAAAGTAGAAGTCCGTGTCAAATTTAACAATAACTTAATCCGTTATGCGGTGTGACAAAAGACTTTATCCAGATGAACAAAATGACTGATGAAATCCGGCCGGGTAAAATCCCATTCAAACGAACTCGCAAATAAAAAGTTGAGGTGGGACTGTAAAGGATCGTTATCCAGACCATTAAGATGGGTGATGGACCTACAAAGCAAAGTGACGTCAAAACAAGAGCAATTCAGGTTCAGGGTCGAGTTTGGGTTGAATCATCCCGGAAATTAAATAATAGAGAAGTGGGGTTTGTGTAAAGGGTCGCCATTTAGATAAGCAAGGTTGTTTGTGGTCAAAAGCACCATAGTCACGTCAAAACCAAAACAAAGTAAGTGAAGATTCTGGTCAAATTCGTGTCAAGATCGCTGACGAGCACACGAAACAGAGCGATACTAAAACAAGATCAAAGTAAGTAGAAGTACGGGTCAAATCTACCCAGAACTTAATCCGTCATGGGGTGTCATAAAAGACGTTATTCAGTCCAACAAGATGACTGATAAAATCTGGGTAAAATCCTGATCAAACGACCCGGGAATTAATAGTTGAGGTGGGACTGTAAAGGATCGCTATCCAGATCATCAACATATGGCTGATGGACGTACGAAACAGAGAGACGTCAAAACAATAGCAAATTAAATGAAATTTCGGGTCGAATTCGAGTCAAGATCGCTGATGGGCACATATAATAGAGTAATGTCAAAACAAGAGAAATTTAAGTAGAAATTCGGATCAAATCTACCCATAAGTTAATTCGGTATTAAGGGGTGACATGAGTCGTAAACAAGGTGACTGATGGATCTTGGAAGGAAAGTGACTTTGAAACCAGAGCAAGTCAAGTACACTTTTGAAATTCTAATCAAATCGGAGGTTTCAGATATACGAGTATTTTATTTCTTTCAACATGTTATCATTCATGTCATTATATTTCAAAATGCAAGCCCATTGAAAGGTAAACAATCTAATAAGTTATCGTTTCTAATTGCAGGACTGGCGTGAAAGCCATGAGTGTTCTCCTCCCGACCATGTGCCTGACTTGGATTGTGGGATACTTTGCCATAGATGGCGCTCAGCTACCCTTCCTCTACGTGTTCATTGTTTTGAATATCATCCAGGGTGTCTTCATTTTCTTTGTACACTTCTACAAAAACAGAGAGGTAATGTTTATTTCCATATTTTTTTTTTTAAATTGATTGAATAATAGATTGCTTTTTCCATTTCAACAACACGCGAGATACCATTGAATAGACTTTAACAATTTCAAGTTTACATAAATTTAACATAATTACAGAGGAAATCGAATTCAAAATGTTTACTTTAGAATTATTTGAAAACTAAAAGTGAGTTTAAGCGACTGAACATTCAGGTTTTTGAAATGGAGGGATGTGCATAAAAAAAGTTCTAGTATCTGTCATCAAAGGCAGTCTGCCTTTTTATGTCTCTGCGAATATCCCATGTAATCAGGTAATGTGGATGAAGAGCATTGTAAGTGCATGCCTAGAATGGCTATGATACAGTGCTGCGAACGGGTAATGCTAAAGCTAAATGTTGAAAACTAAAATGCTCAATAAATTATTGAGACCCATACCTCCATTTTGTGACCCGATCATACTCTCTTAACATCACTGCTATCATGTCTTCTTTCAGGTTCGCAAAGCATTCCAGAGGCAGAAAGAGTAGTGGGCTGTCAGTTACACTTGGTGCGGAGACTCATCTAGTAGCAAGAACACAAGAAGAAAGTCTTCGACGAGCGGGGTCGAGAGGAACAATGAAATCATCAAGGCGCACTTGCAAACGATGACCATGTCCAATTTGACATCGACAAAGACCAACATAATTTAGTTCAGACAAAACGGTTAGGAACGCGTCATGAACTCCCCCAAATTTAAACCGATAGATCAGTTTAGGGAGAGAAGGCGCTTCAGATATTCAACAACTTTGTGAGCTGCAGAAACCTGTTACCATAATGCAATTTGTCAATGGCAAATCAGAGCGTGATCATAATTTGTTTGAATAAAATCGATCAAGAAATGGCTTAATTATCGTAAAATGAAAAATTACGACAACTTCGCTCTCCCCAAAACAACATGCTTCATGTACAAAATGAATGCGAACTCGTGCAAGTATTTGATTTACATCAATACTATTGATGTGGTACACATCAGAAAAAAACTGGTCGGTTAAATTTTTTGCTTACATTTAGATGCTAATTTTGAAATTCTAACAACGCAGGCTTAAATGTCAAAGGAATGTGCAGTATGTTATCTATTCTAGGTTTGTCAAAGCTGCTCCTATGAGCAAGCTCTATGTATCTATATGATTATATCAATGTTTATATCTTGAACGTGCAATGTGAATTACTAAGTAGGTTTCGATTTCATTCGTCACAGTCACAGTCGACCGATAGTCGTGCGTTATAGTTGTGCGCGTTTATTCATTGTTACGTGCGCAACTACATTTGACGCAGCAGTGAGCAGGCGCGTCATACTACTTCCGGTCGGCGTGCCCTTTGTCACAGTCGACTGAAATCGAAAACACCATATTAACGTGTATATTTATTTTTTTCACTTCTGACTTTGGCATTCCACCACGAGGCTTCGCAAAATTGAGGTTATGTATAATGACCTCGAAATGCAACATTTCGGCCCTTTAACTGTAGGCTATAAATAAAAAACTGTAGGGTATAAAGGCTGTTCCGATTCAACAGCATTACAAACGACCGTTACGCTCGACTTGATCTTTCGGAGATGGTTTATATCGTGTTGCTATTAGTGTAAATAGTTGTTTTGAGTTTTATTAATACATAATATACACTGTTGAGTCTTGTTACTGTATATGTTCATGTACTTTTTATCATGCAGGACCCCTCGTGATACCAACATCTTATTGAGAGGGCATCCTGTAAAATATTGATCAATAAATAAATAAATTCTATCACGTATTTGCGTAGTTTATAACTATAGCTTGGCATGTTAGGTGGTCTGTCTATAGAACAGACCACCTAACACTTTTATGTTTGCTCGAAGGTTCTTTCTATTTTTATTACAAATCCTTGTTGATAATATATCTCAAAATCAATCTGGTCTTAGCTTTGTCATTTATGTCATGTATTATCTGGAGGAAGAAAATGTCTATCAAGTTTTGGGCGCTATAACCCGATGATGACGTCATCCAGACGCCATTTCGTGAAATCACATTATCATTCATATCTAATTTCTTTATGATCATCTGCAAGCATTCATATTTAGATCAGGTGAACTTATGATCAAAGATAAGTTTGTCATTCAAACGGTATTATGCACGTGTACATGCGGTTCAAAATGGTAAAATATTAANCAAAATGGTTCTGAACGCTTCATGAACTCCTCTGAAATTAAACCGATAGATCAGTTTAGGGAGAGAAGTCGCTTCAGGCATTCAGCAACTTTGTGAGCTGCAGAAAAACTGTTACCATAATGCAATTTGTCAATGGCAAATCAGAGCGTGATCATAGTTTGTTTGAATAAAATCGATCAAGAAATGGCTTAATTATCGTAAAATGAAAAATGACGACAACATCGCTCTCCCCAAAACAACATGCTTCATGTACAAAATGAATTCAAACTCATCTAATTATTTGATTTACATCAATACTATTGATGTGGTACACATCAGAAAAAATGGTCGGTTAATTTTTTTGCTTACATTTAGATGCTAATTTCGACATTCTAACAACGCAGGCTTAAATGCCAAAGGAATGTGCAGTATGTTATTTATTTTAGGTTTGTCAAAGCTGTTCCTATGAACAAGCTCTATACATCTACATGATTATATCAATGTTTATATGTTGAACGTGCAATGTGAATTACTAAAGCGGTTTCGATTTCATTCGTCACAGTCACAGTCGACCGGAAGTAGCGCGTCATAGTTTTGCGCGTCTGCTCATTGCTGTGTGCGCAATATTGGATATTAATAAAAGGAAAAATGGTTCATACTTATATAATACACAGATCATACGGCCACTCCTTCCACGCCCACACCTCCCACCTGCCATCCCCAGTGTGTCCCTTCCTACTTCCCCCTCTCTTTTTTTTTATCAAGGTATATTTATTGTTTACGAATATGTTCAGTTAAATATTTCTTTCTTGAGACCAGCGTTTAACATGTTTAACAAGCACCGCTTGAAGCTGGTTCCAATTTCATTTTTTTTCCTATTAATTTTTGAATAACATATCCGTACTAAGATCACAATTATGTTGTTATCTGATGTATCTATGATTTCTGACTTTGGTTTACTTATTATCTTTTAATATCGTTTCCGTACTTATATATGTATACAATTATGTTGTTATTTTGTCGCATCTATTAATTCTGTATTTTTGTTTGCTTGTTTGTTTGAAAAAATAAAATAAAACTAATCTTGAATCTTGAATCTTGAAACTACATGTGACGTAGCAATGAGCAGACACGCCTTACTACGATGTACTATATCCAGTCGACGTGCCCTTCGTCATAGTTGACTGAAATCTAAAACACCATATTAACGTGTGTATTTATTTTTTACTCCTGACTTTGACATTCCACTACGAAGGTCCGCCAAATTGAGGTTATTTATAATGACCTTGAAATGTAACATTTTTAAACATTAAATTAACTGTATAGATATCTAATCACGGATTTGCGTAGTTTAGAACCGTCGCTAGGCAAGTCTAGTTTTAGTTTCAGTTTAGTTGAAACTAAACTGAAACTGAAAAGATGTTTAATCACGTCTTTGGGTAGCATAGACCACAGACCACGTCATAGTTCTAGGTGTCTGCTCATTGTTACGTGCGCAACTACATGTGACGTAACAATGAGCAGACGCGCCATACTACGACGTACTACTTCCGGTCGACGTTCCCCTCGTCACAGTTGACTAAAATCGAAAACACCATAAACGTGTAGCCTATATCTATTTTTGACTCCTGACTTTGACATTCCACTACGAGGGTTCGCAAAATTGTTTTTTTTTTATAATGACCTTAAAATGCAACATGTATGCCCTTTTGTTGTATAGATGTTTAATAATCACGTCCTTGCGTAGGTTGCAACCATCGCTAGGCATTCTAGGTGGTCTGTCATATAGACAATTATATGGCGGTTTCGATTTCAGTCAACTGTGACGAACGGCACGTCGACCAGAAGTAGTACGCCATAGTTTTACTCGTCTTCTTATTGTTACGTGCGCAACTACCTGTGACGTAACAATAAGAAGACGCGCAAAACTATGACGTACTACTTCCGGTCGACGTGCCCTTCGTCACAGTTGACTGAATTCGAAAACACCATATTAACGTGTATATTTATTTTTATTTCTCCTGACTTTGACATTCCACCACGAGGGTTTGCAAAATTGAGGTTATTTATAATGACCTTGAAATGCAACATTTTGGCCGTTTAACTGAGTGTATAGATGGTAGATCACGTCTTTGCGTAGTTTAGGACCATCGCTAGGCATGTTAGGTGGTCTGTGCTACCGACAGACCACCTAACATTATTATGTTTGCTCGAATTTTCTCTCTATTTTGATTACAAATCCTTGTTGATGATATATCTCAAGATCAATCAGGTCTTAGCTCTGTCATTTATGTCATGTATCATCTGAGGGAAGAAGATGTCTATCAAGTTTTTGGCGCTATTACCTGATGATGACGTCATCTAGATGCCATTTTGTGAAACCACATAATCATTCATATCTAATTTCTTAATGATCATATGTAATCATTCATATTTACATGAGGTGGACTTATGGTCAGAGATAAGCTTGTCATTCAAAGGTTATTGCCCGCGTGTATATGCGCTTCCAAATTTAAAATGTCAAAGTGTCAACATGCCCAGGTTTGCCTACCTTTCAGTCCATTTTAAGCATTCAAACGAACCATTCTACGTGCAGTCTCTATGAAAAACGAACTCTTGATGTGATGGAAACTTGATTTTGCACTCTGGTCTTATTCTTGAATAAAAGAAATCACTTAATCCTACTCAAAGATATTTGTCATTTAACACTAGGTCAAAGGTCATGGGATTACTCGCTAAAAGCTCATCCTCGCATTATTACCCGAGTACACGCGCATGTCAAAATACGTAATATTACAAACTAGTCATAGATCAATTTAAAGTAGACTATGTTTCCCGATATTTCAAGCATGACATATAGTATGAAAGATATGCATTTCAAATTGACCATTTTCATCAAAACATTAAAATGCAGACCACCTAATTTCCGGAACATTCGGCATCTCTGTTTTCAGCAATGGTAGATGGGAAAGAAAAAAAAAGGAATCAAATTGTTTTGTTGACATTGAAAACCTTATGGAATGATGTGTATATATTTCTTAATGTACTACGTTACGTTTCTGAATGATTTACACTAACTATGTAAAAATGTGTTCATAAGCGTTAGAAATGTTGGATTATTAACGTTTAATTTAATGGTTTAAAACTGCAAATGGTTTTATGCATGTGCCAAAAGTATTTTTATTTCTAGATGTAACATCACAGGGTAATGATGAAAAGATATCGGCAAGATTAGTTTCGGTGTTCAGGAACATTGGACAATGTATTAAACAAATTAGTGCGTTTTATATAACACGATATGAAGTATTTTCAAAAAGTTAAGTCGAACGCAATTTCAATGCTCCTTTGTAATGCTATTGAAATCGGTACCGGCTTGTCATTCTTGCGTCCGCAAAGTCGAATACACGGTTAACTCTAGCTAACTTTTCGGAAATATTTTATAGCGTGTTATATTGGCATTGGTTGATTTTGCCTGTTGTACTTTTGTCTCTGCGATTTAGTGCATTACAAAAACATAAAGGATGAATTCTGAAATTAGATTTATTCATCAAATGTTTCTATTTTTTGTAAGCAGTATGAACATCAATGACTGTTTTTTTTTGTGTCTGTAGGCGTAAAAGAGAGAAATTATTTAATTCATGCGTGTGAATTTTGAAAGTTTTATGGTATTAAAAGTTAAGCCAAAGAACTTCGTTTCTCTTTGATTTTCATATACTTTGTCTAAGTACCTCCCTCCTCCTCCTCTTAATTTTCTTGTTATCCTACTTTTTGTTGTTGTCTTTGTCTTCGGATTATTCTTATAGTAATTGTTATTTTTCTTGTTCATTCTCATCCTCCCCCTTCCTCCCTTATCACATCATAACCATTACTGCTATTGTACTACTATTATCACTACTACTAAGGTGTAAACTCAAAACAGCTGAAAAGCGCTTCTCAGTAGCTGCTTCAAAACTCTGCAATTGTATCCATCTTGCAATACGGGCAATTTCAAATTCGGTACGTTAAAAAAACATCTTAAGACTTACCTTTTCCCGCAGTAAGCAAATTGTTTTGATTTTGTTTTTGTTCTGTTAAATTGTAAAGCACTATGGTACTCTCTGTTTTTAGCGCTATAGAAATAAGCTATAGTATTATTATTATTATTATTATTATTATTACTACTACTACTACTACTACTACTACTTCTACTACTACTAATACTTCTTCTACTACTACTACTACTACTACTACTACTATCAATAATAATAATGATGATGATAATAATAATAATATACTCCCTCTCCTTCTATAAAGCTACCACTGATACTGCTATTGCTACCACTTTTCTTACGACTATTGTTACTACTTCTTCTACTAATACCGTTTAGTAGTATTGTCGCAAGTTCCAATGAATTAAACTGAGAGAGGGCGCTATCCCAGCTGGCAGATCATCCGTCATGTCCGTGGGAAGTGAATAATGAAATATAAAATAAGAATATTCTTTTGCACAAACCCCAAAGTAGCAAATTTGTGTACATTATTATATTGAATGAACATTATTTTGTCATCTTATATCAAGTAAGAAAATACATTCCACCTTTGGAGTTTTCCAAAGAACTTTTTTTTCTTCATAATATTATTTCGTCAAAAAGTTTACGCATGCGAGCTGGAAGTCATGAAAGCGCGCCCCCTCTCGGTGCTCGCAATAGTCTCGGAAAATACTCCAGAATGACTGCAATAACTTCTACAGTAGTAATTACAACTATTACTATTTCTACAAGTACTCTCACTTTTACTCCTACTACCAGCAGTAAAAGTACTAAATGTTACTGCAACCCAAATTTATAGAATAAAGTAATTGTTAAATTGTAGTGTCATATAGTTATGTTATGCTTACTTCTTACAATGAGCAAATTTGCAGTTGATTTGCAGTTGATTTTGAACAACACCCCCTAAGATGGATTACAAATGTATATATATACCGGTACCTTGAACGCGTCCATGTCCGAATCTAAGAAAATATATGGAAAGTGCTAATAAATTTGTCATTACAGGGGCCAGTAGTAGAACAATATAACTGGAACGCATNAACACTAACTATGTAAAAATGTGTCCATAAGCGTTAGAAATGTTGGACGATTAACGTTTAATCTAATGGTTTAAAACTGCATGTGCCAAAAGTATTTTTATTTTTTAATGTAACATTACAGGGTAATGATGAAAAGATATCGGCAAGATTAGTTTCGGTGTTCAGGAACATTGGACCATGTATTAAACAAATTAGTGCGTTTTATATTGGCATTCGTTGTTTTTTGCCTATTGTAATTTTGTCTCTGCGATTTAGTGCATTACAAAAAGACATTGGATGGTTTCTGAAATTAGATTTATTTATCAAATGTTTCTATTTTCCTGTAAGCAGTATGAACATCAATGACTTAAATTGTAGTGTCATATAGTTATATTATGCTTACTTCTTAGCATGCTTGACCAGTTTATGCATATAAATAGCATATTGTCAAGCTTGCCAAACTTGCCTCGGCATTTTTGCCTGTATAAAGAAAGTCCACTCCACTTCTAACGTCTGCCTTTGTTATTTTTCTTTTCCTTCTCTGTTTTCTTTCGTTTTGCTCTTTTAATAGCTGCCCGAGTACCATAATTCTATTATATGAGGCTCGTCGCGACAAAAAGGCCCTTAAGCTGTTTACGCGTACGCGGTAAAACTCTGCGCGGTAGCGTGACGTCACAATGACCTGAAAAGGATAATGGAAAGAGCTAGGTTTAGTACCCAGGCGTAATGCTAAATAAATCTCAGAACATTACGGTATAAATAAAAAACCTCTAACGGTACACACGCTGCTTCTTTATGTTAATTATAATCATATACTCACAACCGTGTAAGCTGTTTTCAAATCAAATTTTGTGCCAGGAGAGTTAAAATATCCTAGAAAAAAAGATCAGAAAGAGTTGAGGAGTGGAAATCATTTGAATGTTCCAAGCATGAAAATTGTTAGATCTACCCTCACTCTATAAACAACATGACCAAACGGTCATGATTTTGATGTCGCCTTTGTTACAAGACCTACATTTCCTAATCCCAATTTCCCGCAGATATTATCAATAGTATTATTGATATCTGTATTATCATTTACAGTGTTTGTATAGTATCATTATGATTATCGTTGTTAATGTATATCTTGAAAGGGCGAGGGAGTTCAGGGAAGAGAATTACAAAATAGTTTTGATCCAAACTGCGAATGCTAATCTTTCTCAGCATCGAACTGTATCCGTTAAAATCAGCTCTTCAGCACGTCATGGAGAAACGGAGAGAGAGAGAGAGCGAGCGGGAGAGAGATGGAATGGGATGCAGACGCTTAGTTACTTTCCTAGTCCGAAATTAATGCAAAAAAAAGGCGGTGATGTCGGGAGTGATTCGAGGTTTCCACAATTAAACCGAATAAAATATAAAATTATACTAAACAAATAAATATTAAGAAATTTTCGTTGCAAATAAAGCAACACTAAACAAGATCCTTAAAAAGTAATGTTCGTGCTCAGTTTTTTTTCTCGTAACTTTGAAATGAATTGCACAAATGAGTGAATCAAAGAAGTTGATTTTTGCATTGTTAAAAGAAGAGTCTATCTAAAAAAAATTCTGTCTTCAACAGGAGCAGAAAAATCAAATGAACAGAACATTAAAGTTTTGAGAAAAATCGGATAGCTAATGAGAACTCCTGATAAAGAATTATTATTTTTTAGTTGACTCTTATTTTAATGCGATAGTGATATGTGTATAGCATTTTTGTTTGTTGACGAATGAACTCGTCTTTCAAATCTTTACAAATCTTTTTATTTTGATAAACAGTTTTATATTCATCGAACTGGGAAAACATTATTTGAATGAAAACGATGTTTAAAAGATGATCAAAGTTCTTTACAAATTAACTAAAAATGTTTAGTGATTTTAATGCATATGTGGTAAAACGATCTCACGAGAGATATGGGAAATATTTTGATGATAGTGAGTAAACTCGTAACAATGTAAACATTTTATTCGTAATTGAACATTAACAGAATTGTTATGTTCTTTACATGATGGTGATATGATAACTACGAGTTTAGATAGGGGGAAACCCTGAGAGGAAAGCTAAATGAGAATATCCTTATTAATGAAAGAAAATATGCGAGCAGGAGCTTTTATTTTTTTTCGATTTGAAACCGTTAATCTTTTCTTTAAATATTTTTGCGCAAATTTTGAACAGTTATGAATTACTGAATAGGGACGCAAAATTATGTGATTCTAAAGAAGACCCCCCCCCCCCCCCCCCCCCC
>BQKZ01005734.1:24779-35480 GCA_036244855.1 Temnopleurus reevesii | reverse complement strand
GGGGGGGGGGGGGGTGCCAAATTTGTGCTCAGCCTCCGGAGTATCAAAATCATTGATACGCGCATGACCCCCTCCCTCCTCCACCACTCGTCAAGCTATATGCAACCTTCTCTCCCTTTTAATAATGGAAGCATAAAAATAGACTTTCCGCTATACCAACCAGCAGACCGAGAACTCACCATCCCCACCCCCTTTTTTCCCAAACCGTTGAAAATGTCTAGATCCGCCCTTGTCGATTCACAGCCCGAAATGTATGTCGCCGATTTCACCTCTGCAAAGTGAATAATCTTGAAAGGAATGCGATAAAGAGTTTTATAATTGTTCTCACTCTCTGTGGAAGAGAATTTGGCATTTAATCTTGTTCATTTGTTTTTGTTTTTCAGTCATTTTGCTCACCTCGCTTAAGTGTCTGCAGGAATAATCATGAAAAACAAGATTAAACAAAACAAAATCATAATCGCAATGACGTAAGCAAATGCGTAGAATCGAGGAATTTCGTAATTACAACAGGTCTTAGATGGTCAAATTTCATATAGTCATTATTGTGGTATTAACGTTTAATCCGACTTAAATTAATATATTCAGTTATTGAGTCCTTTATAAATCTAATTTCCTATCCGAAAGAGCTCAGAAAGTGCTTGTTCCTTTTAGCTAAAACCAGAGAATGTGTGTTGAATTATTTTGCATTTCATCCCATTCACAAATATCATGGTCTCTTGTTCTATCGGGTCTACTCAAATGATGGTTAACTGATTTCGTGATACCAGCTTTCAAGTGCATTTCAGATATTTCAGACAGCGAAAACGCAATCCCAGCGAGTTTCGAGCCATACGATTGCAGATATTTTGGCGTTAATTGATCTGAAATCAACCCATCATTACAATATAATTATAAAAAATCATGTGGTGAGTAAAATTTCTTTTCTAAAATTTGTTTGCGATTTTTTAACTTTTTTGTTTGCAATCTCATTTCTTTATTCTATATTCCTTTCTTTTGTCCTTATGTGTTTTGTTTTCTCTGTGAGTTATTCTCCATTTATTATAGGATTAAAGCCTAAGTATAGTTTTTGTAAAGATTAAGAAATGTCAATTTTGTGGGATATTTATCATGACATATAAATCTTGTACACATTTTGAGACCATAGCACATTTTTAACAATTGATTCTTTTTGAAAATTTGAATTTGACCGTTAAATCATATTTAGCTCCCTTTCTTGGTTATAACAATAATTTGCTTGTTATCGGGCATATGCAAAGTTATTTCCGAGATTTGACAATAGAATGATAAAAAGGTATACACAACAATAAAATTCTGAAATTTTCATTTAATTCTGTGCATGAGAAGTTGTCCTTTATCAAGAAAGAAAATATTGAGTTAGTGTCGGGATACACGACACTGAAATATTTTGCACATTGTAGGTTATAGCTTTTCAAAAACACGTTTATTTTTCGCACAATCTTGTGTGCAACATGTTCATGATGCTATAATTCATTTTATATAGATTTGAAGACAAAATCTGGCGATGAAAATAAATATTCACTTTAACCATAACTTTACTTGGGCTTTAAAACATTGGACGAAACTTTACCCAACAAAAGGCCACTGTTCACACTGTTCCTTGTTTTATCATTTTCAAATTGTTTATTTCAATTTGAAAGTGACAGCGATACCACACATTCCTGAATGATTTCGATTAAAGGGGAACTTCACCCAGACATTGATGTGCACTCTCATGCTGATATTTTTGACACCCAGGAGAGACAAATAATCAAAATCAATCTAATCAGGACAAGCATTTGGCTGGTAAAAAAATTGCAGAAACGTGTGATACGAATAATAACCAATTCAAATTTTCTTGCTCATCCTCTTTTTAAACAAACACAAATCTTGCCAATCCATAAAATGATTCTTTTAAATGTTGCCAGTTGCATGTTCATGATCTCTAAAAATGAACCTTTACCGGGTTCATTAACAGAATACTTTACTGCCAATTGTACATTTCATAATTATCAAACAAGACATGCATCTGATTTTCATCTCCCTCTTCATCGCACTTCTACCTCTAAAAACTGTTTATTCTTTCATGGCCCAGTTACCTGGAATAGCCAGCCAGTAAACATTAAACAGTGCAACAGTTTGAAGCCTTTTGAGTATAAGGGGTTGTTAAATGAGATAGAATTTTATTTGCATATATAGAAGTTATCAAGTAAAGCTTATCTATCAATCCTCTCCCCTCCTCCTCTTTCTTCATTCCATCCTTTGTATGTAATTTATTGTCTTATGTTATTTTTGTCCGTTTTTATCTTAAAGAAATAAGTTTTGTAAATATGTTTACTGGGGATCTTTTCCACCAAGCCTCCTGGCTTTTATGATTCCTCACTTTCTTATTTTGTTTTATATATGAACTGTATATTTTTTTACATTGTTGATATTTTTTAAGAACGTGAAAATAAATGAATTGAATTGAAAATTGAATTAAAGTTTGTTTGTTTTTTTGTTACTTTATGCGTTGATTTTCTTTGATGTCCTTTTCTTGTTTTTCATTATGTGGTTTTGTATTCTCTCCATTATTTGTTCTCAGTTTGGATTTAACATTCTAGATTTGTGTATCATGTATTTGAAAAGATTCTGAAAATCATATAAACTCAATGTATCTTCAACGGAATGTTAATCTTAAATCCTTTAATTTCATTGTTACCTTTCTGTAGACAAAATATTTTAGGTCGTTTACATAATATATCTATATTCTTAATTATAAACGAGTATTCTGAAAGGTTAATCTTATAAAAAAAAAATCGCTATTTTATATACAGTAAATAATCAAATGAATTTGATTTATTATGATTTACTTTCATTTTCATTTTACTCCATTCATCTATTATCTTTTCCCAGTATTTCTACTACTTTATTTTTTGTCAACTTTGCATCGGCTATTCAGACGTGGATTGTGTTTCACAAAGGGCGGTGTTTCACCAAATCGTTCTTAAAGTTACGCATGACTTAAGATCGACTGGCATCAATTCTTTCGCTGAATGCGCGTACTATATTATGAATCATTGCTCGCAAGAAGGGATATCAGTCGAACGTAAAGTCGTGCGTAAAGTCTTTCTTATCTTGGTGAAACACCTCCCTGTTCGTAGATCTACGCATGACTCTACAAACGACAAATAACCCTTTCCTGCGCAAAATGATAACCACTGGTTTGGATAGACTAATCTTAGATCGGCATTTTGATAAATTCTGCTTACATTGTACTCCTAATTCCGTTCATGTATTCTATACCTTGTATTTATGTGTCTTTACCTGCATTTGGTTGAAGGGGTTGGTATGGAAAACCTGTGGGTTATGAAGATTAAGCTCTCTTTTTCCAGACCCCGATCGCCCTCATAAACCAACTGCAGGGAATTTTTTGTTCTTTTGCCTAATTCTTGTATCTTTGTATCTTTTACTGTACTTGTTTTGCTTTGAATTTGCCGAAAAAAATAATGATGATATAATGATAATGATAATAATAATAAGAAGAAGAAGAAGAAGAATAATAATAATAATAATAATAATAATAATAATAATAATAATAATAATAATAATAATAATAATAATAATAATAATGATAACAATACAAATAATAAAAATGATAGTAATTACAATTATATTCAATTTATTTGCTTCCTTGCAGTATACGACTGTTGTCTACATTCACCGCCTATTTGGCTCTGGCATTTATCCACATCACAGCAGCTGCAACTTTGGAAAATTTAGAGACTGACAAATTATTCACAGAAAATTCAACGCACACCGATTCTTATCAGAAAGTCAGCGGTAAGTCCAGCATATGCAGCGTTAGAATCAGCTTTTGGTACTGGGGCATCATTTAGGGTCAAATATTGCTCCATTTTTCCGACTGCAATGTTTTTATAAAGTATTTTACACACGCGACGAGTTTGGTGATTTGAACCCACATCATATAGCATCGCTGTATTACAAGCCAATGACTTTACCGACTGAGTTGATTGTTGCCTTCGACTGATGGAGGGATATACGTAAAACATCAAAACCGAATTATATTCCGCAACTTCCGTCTGCCCCTAAACACTCAGCCTGCTTAAGGGAAAAACCTATGTCAAAGTCACCGCTTGAGGTTATGATATAGGTGCAAAATTGGCACCCTAAAATGTGACCTCAAAGTACACTGCACCATTCATAACGGTTCATTTTTTTAATAAACCCATAAAATGGCATCAAAACTCAAGTTCTCAGATATAAGGCAGAAATATTGGAAACCACAATACATGTCACGTCACGGCAATTATTCAAGGGATGTCAGTTTCTTTAGAAAACCATTTCAAAGCTGAGCCCGTTTTGAAAGGCAGATGGATCTCAAAATTTAACAATACCTTCATTCCATTTCATAGAAAATGTGATAAATTGCAATAGTAACGTTCTTTATTTTTGCATCCATTGTTGATTTTTTTTATCTATCTGAATATAGTAAGATAGGTCAGGCAGCTTTATTTGTTTTTTTTTTCTTCAAAACTGCACAGCAAAAGTGTTTTTAAAGTTTTCATTACGAAATGTTGTGTATTTGTATTGTTGTTTAGGCCGCGGTCACATAGTTAACTGTTAACTGCCTCAGAACAAAGAGTCGTGTTGAAATGTATTGCTTCCGGGGCCCTATGTGACAGGAGCTTTGTAACTTTGTAATTTGTAATTGTTTTTATAGGTCTCTTCGACCTGTATGATATAGACCTAGATGGATTCATTGTTCCCCTCGAGATGGCGCTGTTTCTTCAAAGACGTCACAAAACTAATAAAGACATGGATCTTCTTGTCCTTCAGCTGCGAGGGATCTTTAAAACTTTTGATATAAATCGTAAGCATCGCTTACTTCTTTTGTGATTTTTAATGTATAATTTGCTAAATTTGCGTAGTATTGAAATGGAATTAGAGTCAATCAACAATTCAATCATTCATTCAATTTTTACCCTTTTTACGAACATGAGCAATGAGCTTTAAAAGGACACGTTTTCTTTGGACTCCTGAGTTCTTATGAAGAAAAATTTGATATGATGTGTAAATTGTATTTATTTTACTTTTAATCATCATGAGTCTTTTCCATATCTTCGTTTTAGTTTTCATGTCTTGAATCTTATGAACGTGTAAATCACAATGTTGTATACGTAATGTTACCCTTTAATTTATTATGGGTTTTTTTTCTATTTCACAACTTTTAAGCGCATCGAATGACGAAAATATTCAACAAACGAAGTAATTATAGATTTTTTTAAAATTTAATCTTCTCCGATTATGTCGTAATTGTTCTTTCTGAAGAACAGATTATTAGATGAGTGGCTGCAGCTTTGTCATTGTTAAACCTTTTTAGCTATTTTTTTTTCAATGAGAATTTTGAAGTGGATTTAGCGCCAAACAAATTGCATAATTATTACTATTATTATGCAATGGCCCTTTTATAACCCTTTTAAAAGATTATTGTCGCTTTTGTTTAAAGCAATAAAGAGCAACGGGATTACTTTACCAGACGTGGTTCTTTTTTTTATACTGACAAAGTCAGATTGCCGAATGATGATGAAATAATAAGTTATGATATTACGTTATGTTAATAGAGTGATAATGATAGTAGGTTCATTTATATATTGCAATTACTATATGTATATATGCTAGATATATATTTGATATCCTATTACCCGGGCTATAACTTTCGAGCAAGCCAAAATAGGCGCCCAATCATTCTAATGACTAATTTCCTGTCAGGTATACCCACTTCCACCTGGGTTGAGTGCAGCAAAGTATGGATAAATTCCTTGCTGAAGAAAATCAACGCCATTGGTGGGTTTCGAACCACCGACCTTCTAGATGAAAGTCGAAGGCCAGAACCATACACCATGTCGCTTCCACAATACAAAAATAAAATACACCTTAATCTTTGCAAAATGTATGAAATTGAAAAGAAAAACTTATAAATTTGTGTTCTTAAATTTTTGCAGATGATGGTAGATTGGACGAAGCAGAGTTTCTAAAGACATTACCTGAGAGTACAGATGATGAACCAGATAATACAGATGCTCTAGTCATGTTTGAAACATTTGATAAGAATAGGGATGCGCGTTTAAGGTACGTGGTATAACTTCGAGCAGAGACAAATAAAATGGGCAAAGTTAATAGCTCACATTTAGGTTTTACAGCTTTAAGCTAGCTTATGAAAATGATTTCCCCTTTGTTCATTGAAAACGTCGGGTACATGTTCTACATTTTTTTTTTCAGAACAGGAGGGTACAATATCTTTATATTTATTTTAGAACTATTGAGGATGATTTTATCATATGTCTTTGTCATGTCCCCTTCTGTACTCGATATGATAACGATACTTTGGCTCTTTCTTTATACTGCTTATTTAAAGGTCGAGGGTTATAGTCCCAAGTTCATGATGTTGGAAACATACAAAGAAAATAAGGGTGATGATGAAATTGAATGGGGAATGGGACGATGATGATGATGATGATGNGTGTAACTTTGTAATTTGTAATTGTTTTTATAGGTCTCTTCGACCTGTATGATATAGACCTAGATGGATTCATTGTTCCCCTCGAGATGGCGCTGTTTCTTCAAAGACGTCACAAAACTAATAAAGACATGGATCTTCTTGTCCTTCAGCTGCGAGGGATCTTTAAAACTTTTGATATAAATCGTAAGCATCGCTTACTTCTTTTGTGATTTTTAATGTATAATTTGCTAAATTTGCGTAGTATTGAAATGGAATTAGAGTCAATCAACAATTCAATCATTCATTCAATTTTTACCCTTTTTACGAACATGAGCAATGAGCTTTAAAAGGACACGTTTTCTTTGGACTCCTGAGTTCTTATGAAGAAAAATTTGATATGATGTGTAAATTGTATTTATTTTACTTTTAATCATCATGAGTCTTTTCCATATCTTCGTTTTAGTTTTCATGTCTTGAATCTTATGAACGTGTAAATCACAATGTTGTATACGTAATGTTACCCTTTAATTTATTATGGGTTTTTTTTCTATTTCACAACTTTTAAGCGCATCGAATGACGAAAATATTCAACAAACGAAGTAATTATAGATTTTTTTAAAATTTAATCTTCTCCGATTATGTCGTAATTGTTCTTTCTGAAGAACAGATTATTAGATGAGTGGCTGCAGCTTTGTCATTGTTAAACCTTTTTAGCTATTTTTTTTTCAATGAGAATTTTGAAGTGGATTTAGCGCCAAACAAATTGCATAATTATTACTATTATTATGCAATGGCCCTTTTATAACCCTTTTAAAAGATTATTGTCGCTTTTGTTTAAAGCAATAAAGAGCAACGGGATTACTTTACCAGACGTGGTTCTTTTTTTTATACTGACAAAGTCAGATTGCCGAATGATGATGAAATAATAAGTTATGATATTACGTTATGTTAATAGAGTGATAATGATAGTAGGTTCATTTATATATTGCAATTACTATATGTATATATGCTAGATATATATTTGATATCCTATTACCCGGGCTATAACTTTCGAGCAAGCCAAAATAGGCGCCCAATCATTCTAATGACTAATTTCCTGTCAGGTATACCCACTTCCACCTGGGTTGAGTGCAGCAAAGTATGGATAAATTCCTTGCTGAAGAAAATCAACGCCATTGGTGGGTTTCGAACCACCGACCTTCTAGATGAAAGTCGAAGGCCAGAACCATACACCATGTCGCTTCCACAATACAAAAATAAAATACACCTTAATCTTTGCAAAATGTATGAAATTGAAAAGAAAAACTTATAAATTTGTGTTCTTAAATTTTTGCAGATGATGGTAGATTGGACGAAGCAGAGTTTCTAAAGACATTACCTGAGAGTACAGATGATGAACCAGATAATACAGATGCTCTAGTCATGTTTGAAACATTTGATAAGAATAGGGATGCGCGTTTAAGGTACGTGGTATAACTTCGAGCAGAGACAAATAAAATGGGCAAAGTTAATAGCTCACATTTAGGTTTTACAGCTTTAAGCTAGCTTATGAAAATGATTTCCCCTTTGTTCATTGAAAACGTCGGGTACATGTTCTACATTTTTTTTTTCAGAACAGGAGGGTACAATATCTTTATATTTATTTTAGAACTATTGAGGATGATTTTATCATATGTCTTTGTCATGTCCCCTTCTGTACTCGATATGATAACGATACTTTGGCTCTTTCTTTATACTGCTTATTTAAAGGTCGAGGGTTATAGTCCCAAGTTCATGATGTTGGAAACATACAAAGAAAATAAGGGTGATGATGAAATTGAATGGGGAATGGGACGATGATGATGATGATGATGGTAATGATGATGATGATGATGATGATGATGATGATGATGATGATGACGATGGTGATGATGGTGGTGATGATGATGATGATGATGGTGATGATGGTGATGATGGTGGTGATGATGGTGATGATGATGATCATGATGATGATGGTGATGATGATCATGATGATGATACTGAGGATTAAGATGGTGATGATGATGCTGATGATAGTGATGATGATGATGATGATGATGATGGTGGTAAAGGAGAAAGAGGGGAAAGGGAAGCAGATGAGAGAAGAAAATGAAAGAAGAAGCAAATAATTATGATGATGATGATGATGAAGATGATGATGATGATGGTGATGATGATGGTGGGGATGAAGATGATGATGATGATGATGGTGCCGATGAAGGAGGGGGAGGAAGAGAGGATTTAATTTTCATGCGTATCAATTCAAATCTCCTCTTGATTCTTCCCATACAGTTTAAAAGAGGTAATGGAGACGATGATGTCTGTCTCGTCTCATCCTCTGACACCCCAGGAAGCAATACGGCAATTTGAGTACATAGATACTAACCAAGATGGAATCGTTTCGTATGATGGTATGTGTGCACTATAATTTATTAATTTCTGATGATTTCATGCGCAAACCGTGGGGGAAGGCATTTGTGGTGTCAAATTTGCAAGCACGATCATCGCCGGGAGAGGCGCCAAAGGAGATGAATACCTTTTGTTTTCTTCTTCTTTTTATTTGCTTATCAGTCTAGCTTACCCCCCCCCCCCCCCCCCCCCCCAAAAAACCCCCCCCCCCCCCCCCTCATGTGGCGCCAAATTTGCTGCGTGCGGGGTACCAGGTTTGCTTTACAGTCGAGCCCCCGGGTTTCAAAATCTTGCGTGCGTGCATCAATTTAAGAGCTTAGATCGTATGAAAAGTAATTTCCACGATTTTATGCGCATGGTGACAGTCAACGTTTTATTCAATTGTCATAGATCCTTGAAAGTGCCTGTTTAATCTCCTTCTTTTTTAGTATTCTTTGTTGTTTTTCATCATATAGGTCGCACATCTTTAGTTGAGAATCTTTTTTAAATAACAAACTCACAATGTTTGACAATGTCTTTAAAGTAATTATGGATGCCAAATTGAATAATTTTTTTTAGCTAAGCCATGAATGGATAAATTGTGAGTGATTTATTCATGATTTCATAATCTTCTTTCTATATGAAGTAAGATCTAAGTCTGCATGAATATTAATGTCTGGTGGTAAACGCAAAGGAATTAAAGCCCAAAGTACTGTTTTAGTAACGATTAAGAAATTTGAATTTTACCGGATACTCATCAAATCAACTCAAATTATTTTTTTCAATTCCTTTGATAGTTCAAATAATTCAGTCATGAATAATAATAATGGAAATAACTAATATTACAAAAGAAAATGAAAAATAGAGGCCAGCGAAGAAGCATGGCTTGTAAAGAAGGATGGCCCCTAATGATTACATTAATAATTTATACATAATAAAGCATACACATAAATATAATACAGATAATTACATAATAATTACGTATATACACATATATTACAAAAATAAACATCAGGAGAGAAGCTGAACAAAGAGACAACACAGAAAAAACAGAAGAGAGAAAACACGAAGACGATAGACAATAGGATAGCTTTGTATGAACTAATTTTCCTTTGAAATTTGAATTTGACTGATAAATGACCTTTAGCACCTTCCCTTGTTGATAATGACATTTTGCTTGCCATTGGGCATCATGCGAGATTATTTTCGAGATTTGAGAAGAGAATGATAAAAAGGTATACGTATACACTCAAAATTATTTTGGAAATTTTCATCTAATTATGTGCATGAAAAGGCATCCTTTATCAACAAAGAAAATAATTGTTTATTATAGGCGTACCCCATTTTTTTCCCACACTCACGTCGTAGCTTTACCGAAACTCAGTCATTTTTCACACAAAATATTTGCATGATACTATATTTTATCGTATTTAGATTTGAAAACAAAATTTGCAGGCAAGAATATTTGCCGTGACCAAAACTTTACTTGGGTTTTGAGACTGAATGACGATTTATGTCTAGTGAACGTGTAAGATTAAGGGGGCGTTGTTCAAAAGTTGCAATTGATCGCAATTTGCAGTTCATCAGAATGCACCAATCACAATCATTGTTTCATGCGCAATTTGTTGAATGCGCATACTGTGCGCGAATGAAATTGCGCTTTACAATGAGCAAAGTTGCAATTGATTTGCAGTTGATTTTGAACAACACCCCCTAAGTATACGTAAAAAAAAATGTGATGTTCAGGCATTACAATCACGCAGAATTCTAATCAATACCTCCCCCTCCCCTTTTCT
>BQKZ01005733.1:41077-44784 GCA_036244855.1 Temnopleurus reevesii | reverse complement strand
TTATTTTCATCTGAAGTGTTTCAACCGATCTGGGCACTTCAAAAGACATCTGAACACTCATCTCGATTTGCAGAAAATATCCAGTTGTCATCTATACCCGAAGAAGTAATCAAGGACTGAAAATTGAAGGGGATTGAGAGCGGGGCTCACCTAAAGCTCACATCAAATGGTTTTGGAAGGAGTGATTTATAGATCCCCATGTAACCCCAATTGTACTACATGAGGACCCATTTCAGCTCTTCCCCCAATTCTCCTTGAGAGCCTCTAGGAGAGCTATCTATAGCGTGCTCCCGTCGAAGTTGTTGGAGTTCAGTTCTTGGTATATATAATTGGCACTTGCTAAAGATTTAATTTTCATTACATTCTTTTCTCTTTTTCTCATCTTTATTTTTCTCTGAAGGGATTCAACCGATCTGAACACCTACAGAGACATTTGAAGACGCATCTTGGCATGCAGGAAACATAACAGTGTCATTTCTGCCCGAAAAAGTATAAAATATCTGAAACAGTACTCGACAGAGATATAATTTTGATTGAATTGTTCTCTTTTTCTCAACTTTTTTCTTTTTATTTGAAGGGTTTCAATCGATATGAACACCTCAAACGACATCTTAACCCTAATCCCATTGGGATATTTCAGTCATCTCAGTTCATTGGGGGGGGGGCTTATTTGGCCCCCCCCTCTGAACTTCGCCGTCGACCGCGTGATCGCGCCTAAATTTGGCGTGCANGAACACCTCAAACGACATCTTAAGACACATCTTGGCATACAGGATACATACCAGTGTCATCTATGCCCGAAGAAGTACATTCGCAAAGAACATCTTAAACAGTACTTGCTAGAGATATAATTTTGATTGAATTGTTCTCTTTTTCTTTGAAGGGTTTCAATCGATCTGAACACCTTAAGCGACATCTGAAGACCCATCTCGGCATGCAGGATACATACCAGTGTCATCTCTGCCCGAAGAAGTACCTTCGCAAAGAACATCTGAAGCGACACATCAAGTCTCACTCCCAGGGGACGGAGTCTCGACCTGGTGGAGCGAATCAATCGAGCCATAGTAAGACCCTATCCTACAGGAATTATTTTACAACAAATTCAATCACTAATTCCTTTCCTAAATTTGCAACACTAAAATTTTAGATACTCCTTTTAGAATGTATCGATTAAAAATTATGTTACCATATGGCATCTTCTTTGTCAAAAGCGTGTTTAAAAGTTTTTTAAAGATGTCAATTTGCATGGAAATGTTGATTTTTAAATGATTTTTGCATTGCCAAATTAAAGATTTATGACCATTTTAGTGATTATTTTCGTTAAAAAAATTCTTTGCAACCAGTGACGACAAATGGTGATAGATACAAAACATATACTATCGTCCTGAAAAGGTTAAGGGGGGTGTTGTTCGAAAGTTGCACTTGATCGCCAGTTGCAGTTGGTCGGAATGCATTGATCAAAATAAAAATGGTCAGATCTGGTGGAGAATTTTTTTTTCTCTTTCTGTTTATTCATCAGGTATATTTTTTAGAGCACTACATCAAAAGTTGGACGAAAACACAAAACGTGTTCTATTGTCCTGAAAGGGATAAGGGGGTGTTGTTCGAAATTTGCACTTTTAATCAGAATGCATTGATCAAAATAATTTATTCATGCGCGTCTTGTTATAAGTCCAGACAGTGTGGAAATGAAAATGTGCGTTCATGAATTCATGTACGATCAATTGTAGCTTTTGAGCTGCACCCTCTAAGGGAGATGAAAAAGAAAAAAACATAAAAAGCGGCAATTTGTACACAATAGAAACAGGTATAGCCTAGTTTTATAAATGGGACAAATAAGTTTTTTTCGATGAAATGGTTAGAAATAAAAATATTTAGCATCTTCAGCATGAGTTCTATGCCAAAGATGTTTTCTTGCAACTTTTTCAAGTAGAAATGAACGATAAAGTGTTGAAATAATTTTTAGTAAATGTATAAAATTGCTTATCAAAAATCATCATAATAATAAGAATAATGATAATGATGAAAATAATAATAACAGTAATAATAATACAATTTATATCGCGCCAAATACACTTAATAAAAAATGCTGAAGGCACAACTATGAAAAGTAACTTTATTCCCCGAATTACCCTCTTAAAATTGTCAATTTTTCAAATATTTTAATTTCCATTTGTTGCATCTCGTTAACAGTCAAACCGAATGATCCTCCGGTCAACGAACAACCCTATAGAGAGCATCCCTGCACATCCAGGAACGCTGTCTGTGGTCTCTGTGGTGACGTCTGCTGCTGCTCCAACTACATTCCTTTCCACATGGAGGTACATGGTGAGAAACCCGAAGACTACCTGGAGGGATCCGTTGCGCCCGATGTGCCCGTCCTGGAGGATTCGAAGCCTCCCCAGGAGATGCCTGCGCAGGATGTTGGTGTGAGGCCAAAGGAGCACTCCTGTACGTACGACCCTGTGACGTGTGGCTTGTGCGGCCACGCATGCTGCTGTGCCAACTACATCCCCCTGCATATGAAAGACCAGCATGGAGATTCCGCCAAAGACCACATACCCAATACTGCAGAAGACGCTACGCAGAGCGTGGAGGAATCTCCTGAAGCGCAGCATCCTGAAGATCTGCAGGAGCACGCCTGCATGCGTGACTCAGTAACCTGTGGCCTATGCACAGAAGTCTGCTGCTGCAGCGCGATGGTTCCACAGCATATGCGAAGGCACATCAAGATGCGAGCGGCTGCTTCCGCTGAAGACGACATCTTGAAGAGGGCGCTAGACGCGACTGCGATCAGCGATGACCACATCCGCCCTCACCCTTGTCTCCATGAGATCGTCTCCTGTGGCGTGTGTGGAGAGCCGTGCTGCTGTGTGAACTACATTCGATTCCACATGGAGCAGCACTCTGAGAGTGTGAAGCAAGAGACCGATGTTGAGAAGCCCATGGTTCATGAGGAAAGTGTTGCCAATCCAGATGCTGGCCATGATGATCAAGAGGCTGGGGATGTACAAGGTTTGTTTGAAGTCTACTATTGTGATCAGAAAATATATAAGGGCAATTCCCTGAAAGTGTCATGTTTGTTACAGACCTTCCAAACATTTTTTTTGGAAAGAATATGAATTTTTGACTATTTTGAGTTTGAAGGCCGTTTCAAAAGAGTTTTCACACTTTCCTTATAGTTGTTCTACTCAGGGAAAACAGAGTTTCTTTTCTCTTTTTCCTGTAAATCATTCCTCTTTTTCCATTGTATGGGTTGGGAGGCGTCCTGTTTGCCAATTTCTTAAGAACTATTCATTGAAATTCATATGAAAAAGATAATGTGTTTCACACTTTTTTTCTCAAAACTCCAATTCCAACCCCCAGCAGCATTCTTTCTACCTTCTACCTTTCTACCTCCAACTTTCCTCTCCTATTCTCTACTGCGCCTTGAGCATCCAGCAGGATGGATTCGGCGTATTATAAATTGCATCTATCAGTCTATTATTTGAAATTTCAACCACCAGTTGTCAAGATATTAGTGTAGCAGACATGACACTTTCTGGGATTTGCCCATATGTCTACTTGCCAGCTGTGAAAGAGCTTAAAGCACATCAAAAGGAAAACCTAGTACTGTGTAATTTCTTCTACTTAACTGTCTTCATGGAATAATGCTCAAATACAACCACAAATACTAAATAAAAACAAATCTCTTTCTTCTCATCACA
>BQKZ01005733.1:31077-36077 GCA_036244855.1 Temnopleurus reevesii | reverse complement strand
TTTGTGACAACCAAAAGCCCTAAATCTGTGGCTTTTTCAAACCAGGCAAATACAGTCCAATAATGACATTACCCCAATAACAGTATCTCACCCAGAAGTATTCCTCAAAGACCATAGCATATTGGAATTTGATACCTGACAATTTCTTGCACATGCAAAAGCAGTGGGGTGTCCATGTAACGTAGTGAAATTTTTGTATACCTGTACCTTCAAATCCAGAAAAGATTTCAAATCCAAATGTCTATAACTGAGAAAAAAAAAACAATTTTCATCAATAGATCAAAGCTTAAGAAGATCTGAATTGATCTTCATGGTGAAGTGACAAAGTGGATCACTACGTTACATGGACTTTGCATGAAAAGTGGACCCAACCCCATGGAAATACCCATATGCATATAGCTGAATATAGTAATATTAGTCTATATATGTAAATACAGGTATAATGTACATGTATATGTTGACCTACCTTCTCCCCTGATTTTTCCTGATTTCACAAATTTCCTGATTTTTATCATTATTTGGGGGATTTTTATCAAATTCCTCCTTCCCTAACTGGAAAAATTTAAACTCGTTATCCGTTTTTTCACAGGTAGAATGTGATGGACTATAAAAACTGAAATTTTACTGGTTGTATTATTTTTGCTCATTTCACGGTTCTACCCTCATGCAAATTTCCACTCCATGTTATTCACAATCAATTATACCGTATTGCAGAAAATTTCTTGAAATATGCTATTTGTCAAGTCGGAAGATTGTTTCCTCGAATTTAGTACCCCTTGAAAATGTTCATGGACAAACCAACCGCAAAAAATGAACACTGCAAAATTATTAGTAAACATTTATCCTCTAAAAATTCTTACACGATTTTCCTTTGAAATTTTGTTCAATACATGTTCACTTGAAATTGTTCACACTAAGTTTTTGTTATCAATTTGAAAATATATAAATCAAATATAATCAGTAGGCCATTTCATTAAAATTACTCAGTGCGATAAGAAAGCATTTTCCGACAGTTGCTCGAAGAGCAGTCAGCGGCAGTGTTTTTAAGCCAGTCAGAATCAAGGATTTCACTGGATGTGTCTCTGCTGACTAATTTTGTTGCTGACAATATTGTATGAAATTGCCTCCAGATCTCTTTATACTGAGTTTCCACAGTAAAGTAATTCATTGTTTCTTGTTTCCCTTTTTTCTCTTCAGTCGAGCTAGGAATCAGTGAGGACAGTATCCAACCCGTAGACTCATCTCCAACACGTCTCAACTGGTGCAACATCTGTAACAAAACCATCCAAGGACGTCTTGCAAGACATATGAGATCCCACAGCGGCGTTAAACCCCACGAATGCTCGCAGTGCGGTAAAACTTTCTCTCGATCGGAGCATCTTAAACGACATCAGGAGATTCATAATAGGAAAGAGATGAAATTGGTAGGAAATCAAGATTTAATGGATAATTTTAAGCCGTCTGAGGGCGCAGTAGATGAGAGCAAGTAACATTTCAGTAGCTTTTAACATACCTTGAGCTCTCATCCAATCAGATTCAATTATTTCAGTAGCTTATCACACATCAGTGATACCAGACATATGAGATCCCACAGCGGTGTTAAACCGCACGAATGCTCGCAGTGCGGCAAAACTTTCTCTCGATTGGAGCATCTTAAACGACATCAGGAGATTCATAATAGGAAAGAGATGAAATTGGTAGGAAATCATGATTTAGTGGATAATTTTAAGCCGTCTGAGGGTACCGTAGATGAGACCAATTAACATTTCAGTAGCTTTTAACATCTCTCATCCAGTCAAATTCCATAATTTCAGTAGCTTATCACATATCTTGAGACCTCATCCAGTCAGATTCAAGCATTTCAATAGCTTATAACATATCTTGAGCTCTAATCCAATCAGACTCAAGCATTTCAGTAGCTTATAACATATCTTGAGCTCTAATCCAATCAGACTCAAGCATTTCAGTAGTTTATAACATATCTTGAGCTCTAATCCAATCAGATTCAAACATTTCAGTAGCTTATCACATATTGGGAGCTCTCATCGAATAAGATTGAATTATTTCAGTAGCTTGTAACATATCTTGATGTGATGGGGCCATCATACAGAGAGAAGAATATGAGTTTTAATCATTCCAAACTATGTTTTCATAGAATTGTAGGAGTTTTGATAAATAAATAGTAATAGTTTAGAATTCACTTTTCTTTCATTGCACAAGATTAAAGCCCAAGTACAGTTTTGGTAAATGCGAATATTTTTATCGCCGAATTTTGTCTTCAAATCTATATAAAATGAAACATGATATCATTAACATATTGTACACAAGATTGTGCGGAAAATGACCAAGGTTTGGAAAAGTTATAACCTAAAGTGTGCAAAATATTTCAGCATCGTAGCCCCCGACGCTAATTCAGTATTTTCTTTCTTGATAAAGGACAGCTTCTCATGCACAGAATTGGATGAAAATTTCAGACTTTATTCTTTATGTATTCCTTTTTAGCGTGCTTTAATCGAAACTTAAAAAATAATTTTGTATATGCCCGATTAGAAGCTAAATATTGTTGTAACCAAGAGAGGGCGCTAAATACGATTTAACGGTCAAATTCGAATTTTCAAAAGAATTTGCTCGTAGAAAAATATGCTATGGTCTTGAAATGTGTATAGAAACTATATGTCATGGTAAATATCCCCAAAATTCACATTTCTTTCATCTTTACCAAAACTATACATGGGCTTTAAATACACTTAGAGAAAAGTAAAAGATAACACAATGGATGAACAAATTGATTAAAGACATTGTCACACATTAACATTTTGTTATTTAAAAGATTATCAAGTCAAGCTCTCTGACCTTTGTTATTACATTCAGATTGATGAAAAAAAAACAACAGAGAATGCAAAAAAGAAGGAAATTATACAGATTATCAAGATATCCATGGAAATTAACTAGAGAGTACCACTGTCGCTTTATTTCTGCATAATGTACCTATATATGTCATATCTGTAGTTTTCTCTTTTTTTCGATCACTAAACGTTCTTACACCTTTGTTTATGTACATGATGAATCATTTAGGTGGCATTTAGGATCTGTCATTTGAGAATTTTTTAAACAAAAATTATGTTATACATGTACAGTGTCTGTTATATAGAAGACATTCCAGTAAAAACTAATTGTAAAGAGATCTGGGGGGTGTTTCATGAAGATTTGTCGCGGAGACAATTAGTCAGCGCTGACAAATTCCTTGATTGTGATTGGATGAAAAGCATTATCGCTGACAGTTTCTATGGGAACTGTCGGAAAATGACTCCTTGTCGCAGTGACAAATCTTGATGAAACACCCCCCTGGTATGTGAAAGATGCCTGATATAAAGAGGTGACAAATCTGCTCTCTAAAATTTGTTGTTTTGAACCCTGGGTTGTGTTTCATAAAGCTAATGAATTATACAGCGATATGGTAATCTTTGTTTCCAGTAATATATATTGTTGTTATTATTACCCATGGCTCTACGAACAACTGGTGACCATTTCTTAGGTGCGATTCAGCGCCAGGGGTTATCATTTCATACATGCCAACCAAAAACCGTACTCTTCAATTTTTCTATCCTATTTTACTTCATAAGGTGGTACTAAGACCTATAGATGTTTATGAATGCAGAACACCATGATATTAAAATGCATCGCAACTGTCTCTACGGAGAACATAATATTGTCTACTGGTATTGACTATTCATGACCCATCCCAGACGAATGCTTTAGGTTCTTGGTGACGCACCTGTCAAATAGTGCGAAAAATGTACCTCGTTTTATACTAAAAGTAACATGAATGTTAAGAGCTTTCAGGTTGACAGGTGGATGCATGGTGGTATTTCAATGTGGTGAATTATTACCCATATCCATTGAGTGAGGTACCCCTCATCCAAGCAAAAAATACAGAGAATACAGTTTTAGGTTGGCATCCCTGTCATCTGAGTGCGGGAAAGGGTCACCAGTCGTTCGTAGAGTCGTGCGCAGATGTACGAACAGCTTTATGAAACACAACCCAGATTTGATTACATGTAAAGTCAAACCTCGTTATAACAAGGTCCTTGGGCCCACCAAAAATTATCTCTTTATATCGAAACCTTGTTATATCAGGGCTAAAATACAATAAAATACAAGAAGAAGGGACCAGGAAAACTACCTTGTTATAACGAGATCTCGTTATATCAGTGCTCTTTATAATGAGATTTGACTGTATTCCTGAGGGTATTTATACATTTGTTGTCACTAATAAAGTGGAAAGAAAAGCTTTGATTTTTAAAATCTAGATTCGAATTCATAATTAAAAAAAATATATTTCCAATTTCCATACACATTTATTGACGATTATAATTGACAAGTGTATAGAATGTTATTATGATAATGTACAAACATTTTCAAAGAATAAGTTTCCTAGGCAATGTTTCATCAAGTTATGAAAGACTTTAAGAATAAATTTACACACGACTGGTATCAGTTTTTGGGCTGAATGATCGAGAAAGTGATCAAGAATTGTACACATATTACACTCGTTAACGTACTCCGGTCTTTCTTAAAGTTATTCGTAACTTCACCAACAATTTGTTATGTGTTTTAGCTTGACTGTTACACGAAAGATTATTACTTTTTAGCAAATTTGTCACAAAAACACTTTATAGCTAAGTGTTAGAGGTGATTCATCAATGTCCAAAATAGCTCAACTATTAAAAATTAATTATTCCCTTTTGGCTTTATTTTAGCTAGTTAAATGGGAACTTCAGTCAGAAATTGTTGTGCTGTCAGTAAATGAAGAAAATTATTACAGTTAGGAGCAACAGTTATGAATCCGTTATTATATGAGTTAGCAAAATGTAAGCAACGAATGTGAATGATCGAATGTTTTGTCGATTTTTATGCCTCCGCCACCGTAAGGTGGTGCCGGAGGCATTATGTTTTCGGGTTGTCCGTCCGTCCGTCCGTCCGTCCGTCCGTCCGTCCGT
>BQKZ01005732.1:24818-39788 GCA_036244855.1 Temnopleurus reevesii | reverse complement strand
TTACTTTTCTTCGTCACGAGACAACATTTATTATAATGTATGTTTATATTTAGAAGGCCATATTGATTTATTCTCTATTATTATCATTATCATGCTCTATCAGTCGCAATATCTCATTTTTATTCCTCTTTCTATCTCTCTCTCTCTCTCTCTCTCTCTCTCTCTCTCTCCCTCCCTCCCTCCCTCCCCCTCTCTCCCTCTGTTTATCTTATTGACAAAGATCGATAAATAAATAGATAGATAAATAGATGGATGGATGGATGGATCGATGGATGGATCGATAGATAGATAGATAGATAGATAGATAGATAGATAAATGAATATATATAGAGAGATAGACAGATAGATAGATAGATAGACAGACATATAGATAGATAGACAGACAGATAGATAAATGAATATATAGAAAGATATAGAGATAGGAATATTTAACGGTTTTTTTTTTAATTAAGATTCATCGGAGTTCGAAAGCTGTATCGTGATATTTGTAATATAATAATCTTTCTAAACTAAGGAATTGATCCCATTGGTACGTTTCTGACCATCGTTGAATTCAGGCCTCGTTCTAACTCAGAGGATTTAAAAAAGGGCAAACACAGGGGAACTCCCCAGCCCATTGACCACTGAAGCATGGATAAGTGAGTCATTCTCAGGAATCTACGATTCAATGTCTTTAAAGGGAAACCAGCCTTTTGAATCATCGTGCTCTCATTGAATGAAGAAAAATCAGATAAACAAACTGTGAAAATTTGAGCAAAGTTGGACAACCCGTTCAAAAGTTATGAATTTTCAAAGTCACTGAGATATGACGATCCCTATCACTGATGGGGATCCGTGCCATCGGCAAATTCGACGGAATCTGTGACGTCATGTCGAACAACTCCTCATTCACTTTGTACATAGGTTTTTTTTAATGGATTGATGTAAAATTTAGAGTAAGGTTGCAACACCATCCTTCTCAAAATACATGCAGAATCAATACAGAAATGCTATACCCCAACCGAAAATTGGCATTTTGTTGACTTTTCCGAAAAATAAGGAGAAAATGTGAACAATTTCATACAGAGTGAATGAGGAGTTGTCCGACATGACGTCACAGATTCCGTCGAATTTGCCGATCGCACGGATCCCCATGAGCGGTAGGGATCGTCATATCTCCATGATTTTGAAAAGTCATAACTTTTGAACGGGTTGTCCGATTTTGCTCAAATTTTCACAGTTTGTTCATCTGATTTTTCTTCATTCAATGAGAGCACGATAACCCCAGGGGTTGGTTTCCCTTTAATACTTCCATGATTCAACACAAAATGAATGGTAATATCATAGATATATACCGACAGGCAATCATGCAAGAGTGGGTTTTCGAAATGGGTAGAAGGAGACTTGTATATAGACGGTAGAAAACGAGTGCGCATTTGATCTGCGCAATAAATGAAAAGTGCACGTCAGTGTGGACTCGTTTGCTACAGTCCACCAACTTTATTGAACATGTTTTTACATTGTAAATACCATCATTGTATTTGATTTTTTATGATTGAAAATGGAAATAAAGTCGAACTGAACTGAACTTTGAAAACCCACTAATGTTTCCTAAACGATTTCATCTGGAGATGTAAATGGAAGAAGTACCTATATCAAGAAAGCTCGTGTAGAATATTATGATCCAATGAGGTCTCCGTGCTCGGAAACACAAAGTAATTATTTCGTTTACTAACAATGAAAAATTTGTTTAAGAAATAATTCACATTTTCTGCCGAGGATATAAAAATTAAAAGACAAACTACCAATGCCCCCTTTTCAAATGTTTTATGTGAATTTAGCTATTGCAACCTCTCCCAGTACCTTCATTCTTAGAGCAGCATGTGATTAACGATTGCTTGAAAAGTAGCTATGGTTAAAGGATAGAATTTCATTATTTCAAGGATCACATATCTACAGGTTTTGGAATAATCTTTAGCGATGAAGATAAATAACAATTCCATCCACTTAAATGTAAAATTTGAGGACTGTTTAACATTCTATTTCGTTTTCACATTTTATATTATATCTACTTATATTGCGTAAAACTGTTTACTAAATTGTAAAAAGAAAAAAGAATTGTTGTCATTTTTATCTTTATTTTCTTTTAGCAAAGTTATGCTATTGGTTTTGGTGTTATTTTTTCATATAGTCACTGTGATTACTCTTGAATCTTATGAATGCTATAAAGCATGAAACACACAACATATATGTGTATATATGTATATGTATATTTAAGAATCATCGTTATTCATTTGTCATAATATACTCTTATCATACGAGAAGTATACTTACACCTGGGAGACATCACTCCACCTTTTGATATCGCCTGCGACTACTATATTTTCCTCAAGGCTCAAACATGTGTCCAAGGAGGTTAAATCCACTGCTGAGAACACAGCGTCCTCAACCACCTGGTCGTTCTGGTCGTCGTCGTCGGTATCGTTATCAACGATGTCCTTATCGATGACGTCATCATAGAGACTCATCTCCAAGCCGTAGTTGTTATTCAATGGGAATTTCATCTTTCTTAATTTTGTATTATTTTTTTTTTTGGTACTTCAGGAACTGCGATTTCTGAATTTCGCGCCAGAGAGGATTGAGCTAACTCTGTTTTCTTTCTCAAACGAGAATAGAAAATATTAGTGATCCGAGTTTTTTTAAATTATGTCCTTGATTCGTTTCTTGCATGAGACACATTTGAACTGGTCGGGGCAAAGGTTATTCAAACATCGTGACGTCACAATAGCACCTGCATACCCGACCCTAGCAGACGACCCTCGTTGGCACGGTATATCACAACGTGGAGGACATGACAGATCGTGTCTGTCTGAGCGCTACTGTTTCCCTCCATGTACATTTATAACGAGATAATGTCTAAACTTTGATCACAAAATGTGACGTCAATATTTGACATCCAGAATAGTCGCATTGGACACGTTCTATTCATAGAGCCTATGCTGGGCTCTCTGCATGTGTGATGTCATATCGCTTGATCACGTGTCTTTGACTATGTGATGTCATAATTGCCTGGTCACATGACTCCATGTCGAAATGTGATGTCATATCGCTCGGACTTTGACTGTCACGTGATTTTTCAAATAAAACGTCATTCTTTCGTATCGGAAAGCCAATGAAGACTCTGTTTGTAAAGCTCGCTTTAGAAAAGAGTTTTGATATTCTGGTATTCATTGGCTGATTGATTTTTTTTTTTTTTTTTTTTTTTTTTTGCAATTCAGTCAGCGGGACAGACAACATTTTCATTCGATCTCAAAAAACGTCTTTCCAAATGAAAGCTCAGAATGGGCTCAAATTCGTTTGTTTGTTTTTTGGCGTACAATTTCTTTAAAAAAGACCTTATCTTTTCAATCTTTTCTTCTTTATTTTTCTTTAGTTTGTTTTTATTTGCTTGTCAGCTTATTTAAGGCGAAGCATTTCTTAAATTGAGTTGTCCGTTTTCCTTGTCTGTCACTGGGCCGATTGCACGAAATAGCCTTAGCTTTCCTCTTCTTGCTAAGACGTCTTAATTTGTTATGCAGCCCTCTTAACATAGACATATCCACGTTGGTGTCCATTTTAAGAAGATGGCACAAGAGGACGTCTTAGCAAGAAGAGGAGAGCCAAGACCGCTTCGTGCATTTGGCCCCTGGTTGTCTCGGAGGTGGCGCTAAAACCTGCAAAGGTTAACCCTGCGTGGGATGTAACATCCCGAGTGCATCACACCCCCCCCCCCCCCCCCCAAAACACATGATCAAGACAACAAAAAACATAGATAGACCTGGATTATTTCTAGGGTAGGATATTAGAAGCAAGCAACAATGAATGAGCAGTTGGGGTACTGGTTGTACTGTATGTTAGGCTAATGCTGCATGTGCATGTAGTTCATTAACTCTAACGTGTTGCGTTGGTGTTCTCCACAAGGTCCCCCTCCCACTTAAAAATACATGTAAAAACTAACAATTCCAAAGCAAGTATGAAGTACATGCAAGATCACGGCTCTTTGGGGATCCCAAAATTCGCCTAATAAACTTGCTGGGGGAGAGGTAATAATTTTTTTTCAAGAGTACAGTACATGACATGGGCAGGGGATGTGCATCAATGTTTTACTTACAGCAATTTCGACAGGAATATTATCATTTTGTGATCTATACATATAGGCAAAGAATGTTAATGTTAATAGTTGTTTTGTTTTTAGTCCATGAATTAAACACGACCTTTGATCGGAGTTCACTAATAAAATAGGTGAAATCGAGCTGATTTCCTCTACATTTAGGTACAATAGGAAATTATACATGTACGTCATTGAGTTTAAAATAAAAATGATTTTGGTGTCTTCCTCTCGACTTCCCAGCTGTCTCCCATGATGAAGCTACTGTACAGTAGTCAGGTGCAAGGGCAATGATATTTTGCTGACTTAATGGCCATTTTCCAGTCATTATTGTCCGGGTGCCAACTGGTAACCGTTCCTTGGCTTCTGTCTCCATGGGCGGATCCATAATAGCATAATAGCAGGTTAAAGGACTACTACACTCTAAAAACAAACTAATCAAATTTGATTAGAATCTGATCAAATTTGATTAGGAAAACAATACAAACGGGGACACTTGGAAATCTAATCAAAATAATTAAAAAATCTAATCATTTTTATGTGAAAATCTTATTATAATTACGAATAGGAAATCTAATCAAAATGATTAGATTCAGTTTAAAACATTAATACAAGTCACATATGATTATAAATCCATTTCAGAATGATTAGTTTCTATTCATAATAATATCATAAGACGATCTAAGCAAAAAATTATTAGGTTGTTTTTAGAGTGTACCCATATAATGACGACACAGACAGGGCCGCTACCCCACTACCCCCTTCAGTATTTTTTATTATGTATACGCAACGTATACGAAAGATCGCACGCATGCTTCAGTCAAATCCATGCTATCAAATCTTCTATTGACATAATCAAATAAGATATATTCTTCAATTGTGTTATGAATTGTTTTGTACTTTCCTTGACTTAATTGAGCAGCATGTATTATTTTGTAATATCAATGTTTCGTAATTATCATTTCTATGGAGATGAAAAATATGATTTGAATTGAATAATTATATTTTTTTCTAATCTGGTGCTTTTCCCATACTGCCGAGCGCGCTGTAACAATGTTATTACCCTGTGTGGTGAAAGGATATCGTAACAAAACAATCACAACTGTTTTACCTTAGCTCACTTAGTAGCTTCCACTATGTCACCATACAGTGGCGACGACAATCTTCATATCCTACAAGGTACCCAATCAATTACCAGGGTCGAGTGCAGCAAAGCATGGATTCTTTCTTTATTTTTTTTTAGAGGAAATATGCGCCATGGACACATGGGAGATATTCGAACCGCCAACCCTCTGGTTGAAAGGCGAGAATCAGAACCAATACACCACTACGCTTATAGACGTCATTTCACGGGACAATTTCATTTTCTTATTGTCCTATTTGTAATCATCGAAAACAAATTCTTGGAAAATAAAACTTTCAGCTGGGTTTTTCTAAAACTTCACTTACCCAATGCACGAGTTTTTCCCACTTTATTTTAAAAAAAATGAATGTGGAAATCCGTTGGAGTTCCCCTGCATAACAGAGATTTGGCCAATGGGGTAAATACCTACTCACACCTGTACGTTTTTAGCCTGCGTCGGTCCAGCATTTTTGACAATTAAAAACGCTCCCTGGACGCACGAATACGCAGATCATACGATGGACTGACGTTCGGTGTACTCTTCTTGAACGCAAGCCGAGCGTCAGTCCACCGTCTGATCTGCGTATATACTTTCAAAAAGTTTTCAAAATGTTTGACATGTTTGACGCAGGATAAAAACGCAAAGGTGTGAGTCGGCCTTTGCATCGGATGGTTTAATACTTTCTTTCCTGTTTAAAGCCTGCGTCACACCTTTGCGTTTTTAGCCATTGTCGGTCTAGCGTTTCTGGGAATTAAAAAGGCTCCCTTGACGGACAGCATACGCAGATCAGACGGTGGACTGACGTTCGGCTTGCGCTCAACGAGCGTACGACGAGCGTCAGTCCACCGTATTACCCGTGTCTTTATGCGTCAAGGGAGCGTTTTTAACTTCCATAAACGCTGGGTCGGCGCAGGCTAAAAACGCAAAGGTGTGACGCAAGCTTAACTTCGTCAAGTTTGTTTGGGTTTGATCGCGTGTTGAGTCTTTAGTTCAATCACATAATGGCGTAGTATTCCCAAAGTCTGCACTCTCTACCAATAATGCATGCTCATGCCCGGGGTCATGTTCACTCTGGAAGAGTTAGTTTCGAGTTAAATTCGAGTGAAATTCGAGTAAAATTCGAGTGATTAAAAAAAAAAACATTTTTCACTCTTTTCTTAGTGACCTCGGTAATCACTCTCATACTACGAGTGATTACGGCGTTCATTACCAAAAGAGTGAAATAGCCTACACTCCAATTTCACCGAAATTTCACTCTTTCTTTTTGATAATTCACTCGTTCCCGACCAAACTTATCACTTATCATTTACAGACAGTATGTAGATCCGGGGCAAATGGGTTTTGATTTATTTTATATATATATATTTTTTTTTTTTTGCGGGAGGGATGCCTTGGGGAGAAAGCCCATGTAGTAGCAGATTCCCTCAGATTCTGAAGGTAAATTTCTGAAAAATCTAGGGGCAGAATTATCAACCTGGAGCCAATTGCACGAGATGGTCTAGCTATCCGTTTCGTGCTAAGACCTCTTTACTTCTTGTGCCACAGTCTTAACACAGACACAAACGAAGAAGTTAAGACGTCTTAGGATCACTAAGACCATTTTGTGCATTTAGCCCCCGGCGTCTGAGTATTCTCTCTTTCACCTCTAGGGTATTTTGCATTATCTTTTTCTCATTATTATTATCATAATTATTTTAGATAAGAGGGAAATTATGGTGTTTTTCATGAGCATTTGGGAAGCACACCTTTCTCTGGATTGTCTATTAATATTCCCCATACAAACAATGATGACGTACTGCTCGGGGAATCCCCTTTGTGATTCTGTTGAAAACAACGACGATTAACTTTTTCATACTCGCACCCAGACGATTACGTGGAAGTCTTACTTAAATTTTTATGATTTTGCTTATAATTGATCTATTCCTTCCTGCGTCCTTCTGGATTTTGATTATTAGTATTGGGGAATACACCGCGGGCTTGAAGAGACATGGCGTTAATTTTATTCAGCAAGAAATTCATCAATATTGTGCTGCGCTCAACCCAGGTGATGTGAATAGGTAGCAGAGAAGAATATTATTTTGTTCCTTGAAATGCCAAGTGCGCTGGTGTACGCCAGGCTAAAGCCAGGTTAATAATAATGCAAAGAGCATTGAATACTCTCCTGTCTGGATACGTGCTATGTTGATTATATCTAATTATGAATTATTATGAATCATTATTACTATTATCATTATTATTGTCGTTGTTATCATTATCATTATTACTATATTATTATTATTATCATTATTATTACTATTATTATTACTATTATTACGATTATTGCTATTTTCATTATTATTATTATTATTATTATTATTATTATTATCATCATCATCATTCATAGTACTGTTGTTGTTATTATCATTATCATAAAAACAGCAGAATATCCCTGATTGTATCTGACTATAGAAGCTGGGTCGGAATATTCCAGGGAGGAAACCAGCGAGTGAGCGAAGCGACCGAGGCCTTCTCTTGATCTAGCTGCGTTTTTATTCATTCATTTATTCATTACCTACTTGATTGTTTTTATCTTTTTATGGAAGCATCTTTTTCAGAGATTAATCATTATGAAAAGTACGATCACATTGCCTTTGTATTTTAAACATGCTGAACTTAGAAAACGAAATGAAAATTATATTTTTGGTTGCCGCCGGATTTTTACACCCTCAAATTACCGGCCGAAGGAAAGGCTTATATAGTTTGAAAAGGTGTGGGGTATTATTTTATAGACAATTATCCTAAATATCTCGGTCAACATCATGCATTATTTTTACAACTTAAAAAAAAAGAATAATGTCGCATTTACTTCATTCAATTAGGATAACAAACTGCATTGATTTGATCAATTATTTTATTTATGTTAATATGAAAATCTTCTAATAAAATTTATTCAGATATAAATATTATTATTAAATTAAGTACAGTATGTAACCTCAACAATTTAAACTTCTACGAACATGACCACTAGGGGGGTTGAACCCATGACATTCTCAATGCAATTATGACTTGCTTAACATCTTAGTGGCTAGTAGTCATGGTAGTAGTTTTCGTAGATAATCCTACTTTTGAAAAGCTATAGTAAAGCTACAATCTTGCATATTTTATTTCAGTACTTAAGGGGTGTTGTTCAAAATCAACTGCAAATAGACTTCAACTTTGCAAATTGTAACGAGCATTTTTATTCGCGCAATGTGTGCGCATTTAACAGGACGCGCATGAAACAATGGTTTTGATTGGCACTGTTCAATCAACTGCAACTTGCGATCAATTGCAACTTTTGGATAAATTGGCGCTATCAAACGAAACCGTGTATTTGCTTAATCTGAGAACAGGTCAGAGAAATGAAAGATTCATTTTTAGTTTGTCACCGGATTTTCACACCCCAGATATAACCGTCCAAAGGAAAAGCTTATGTCATTTAAAAAGGTGTGGGATATTAGTTCATAGCTAATTATCCTTAAATATCTCAGTCAATGTCAAGTTCAGATCAGGTTGAATGTTATGAGCTTCAGAAATATATATAAAAGCTAGATCTTTTAAAATAGTAATTGAATAAAAAATGATGCCGTGAAACGCGAGCTTTCAATTCTTCCATCGTGTCCATTCACACAAAAACTAGTGACAAGGGATCGCGTCGATTAATGAAATTTTTGTTTTCAACACAACTTCCGGAGAGATTACATGAATATATTTGAAAAAAAAAACATTATATTATTTTATGCAGCAACAAGTCGTTCAAGCTATGCAATTTGATTGATTTTAATGTTTTGTTATTATACTGGTGCTCCAGTGTTTTGAAGTTGATTCCAATAATAAGATTGAATCATTAATTACAATTGTGAATTTCTCATTCTTTGAGGAGATTCTTCTCTGCATGTAGCCCTGTTTGATAATAGATTAAAATCTATGCAAGCTTCTTGCCAGCAAACACAGTTAAGTGCATGGAAAACGCTAAACTTGTTGGTAAAAGTTGAACTGCAACACTTTGAATCCAGTTTGCATAGATTACTTGTTACTATATGTCGGGAAAGATTTCGGATTGTCAATAACAAACTGTGTACATCGAGAACGCATAAAATTTGCACCTAGTAGTAGTAAACCCGCCTGGTGGTAGAGAAAATGTAGCGATGAAATTTTCATTAATGAATATTTTTTAGAAATTACCTTAGACATTTTGTGTTACAAGGAGTCCGCTGACTCCATCGGGCGCACAGACTGGTATCCGATCTATCTATCACGCAGCGGACTCCATACATCACCAGTCTAGTAAGCGAACTTATTCGTGTTATAATTCTTAAAAGTACTTTAATTTAAAACAACATTTCTCGTTGTTTTCATGAATCACCTTATAAATACACAACATTTAGAATTCAATTCGGTGGTTTTCAACTCTTTTCTTATTTGAGATTTTTTTAACCAACCGAGCAAAATGTCATCACCGATTGGGCAGATGCTTGAACAATAGCAAAGAGATTATTATTTTAGACAAACATTTACCCAACTTTTTAAATATTAATCATGAAAAATAATGTGCATTATTTACCTGTAAATGGTAGCCACTATCAACGTTAAAATGTCCCCTCTCCATTGTAAAATGCCAAGACCTATAGCAGAGGGTGCCATTTTTTTAACGACGCCTATGGGCAATTCCACGCTAAACGAACCCAAATTTAGGGGAAAATTTTAAAGCTCAAGAAAGAACTGTATAATATTTCAGTTGATTCATCAATATTTCAGTTGATTCATGAATATTTCAATGTATTCATTCTTTTTAAATTCATACAATTGTTATGTTGATTATTGAGTTGCATCAAATTGAATGTACCAAATCGCACATGGTCAGATGGTGACGAAAATTTGTCTCGACTCTAGACAAATTTGCGTATCCACTGAAAAATCAACAATGATCTGTATACATTACAAAGTCCAGAGATAATACATTTAATGAGATACGAGAAGCAAATTTACATTTACCGAGCGCCATTTTTATGTTTATTTTCTTGGGTTCGGATAATTTCATCCCTTATAATCAGTGATAATGACAAACGGAAGCGATTACAAAAGTTTTGATTTTTTTTTGTACTTACATTGCAATTTTCACAGTTATTATAATTGTGACTTGTATTCATTAATATCTCGCATTTGTTTCAAATGTTTAAAAATATCGGCAAATTCTACAGATCTATAAATTAAAACTAAAATTTCAATGAAGCATTCTCATTTCTAGAGAAATTATAATTAACTTTCGTATATAACATATCCGCTTAGGGTACTCCTCTGGTTATAAAAGTATGATTGTTTGTTTTGTTTCTTATATTAGAATTTTCATTGTTTTCTTAATCTTTTAAGAATCATATCGGAAAAATTTTCCCTTCATATACCTCACACCTGATGAATAAATAAAATCAAATTGTAAATCGATATTTTGAAAAGCTGGATAATACTGTTTTTCTTTGTTGATTTACCTTTTTCAAAAGGTTGTCATTTTTCAACCTAAATAAGCATTAATAAATCATTTGAGTTTTTAGAGTGTATACGCGTATGATATTCTACGATGAAAAAAAAAACTTTATAAGATGTTCCTCGATTATAGTTATATTTAAGACATTCGGCTTCCATAACCAATCTGGTACTTACTTACTGCTGATTATGTTTGTGGTGTAGTGGTTCGGACTCTCGCCTCTTAACTAGAGGGTCGGTGGTTCGAATCTCTCCCAGGGCGTTAATTATCTTCAGCAAGAAATTTACCCATAGTGTGCTGCACTCAACCCAGGTGAGGTGAATGGGTACCGACAGGAATGTATTCTTCTAAATGCAGAAGCGTATACTTGGCAGCTTTGCTATGGCCGGGTAATAATATTAGATAATTTGTCTCGCGCCTCTGAATAGGTGTCTAGAGAGATGGCGTGTTTAAATGCTATGTATTATTATCATTATTATTATTTTTGTTTTCGTTCTTATTGTTTCGATTTTGGTTTGTTTGTTCAAATTTTTGATTGACAAACAACTACACATTTGAATGCAAATTGTAAAATTTACTTTTTAATTGTCATATTTTCTTCGCCATTACATATAGGCCTAAGGTTTCTTGAAATAAAGTTCCTTTTTTAAATCATTACCGCGGTACATTATTTTGACCAATTCATTTTCAAATCTCAATTAATTGTAGATTCAATTAGGTGTAGATTCAATAGCTTGATGTTTTTTATGTACTTCAAAACTTAATTTGGAAAAGCAGAATTAAGTAGGTAAGTAGGTCTTCTGATACAAAATCTCTCTCAAGAATTCAACAATTTCCATTACACATGTCGAAGAATAGCGATATTTTAAATAACATATAAATGCATCAAGAACGCGGTGTATTAAATAAAGGCCTTGATAAATATGAAATTTAATAACTTATGAAAGCGATTTTGCGTATAATTATATGGTTTCACATCAAATTTTAGTAATCATTAAGTTATTGAAATTAAATAGATTAGTTTGATACTTTGAATTCGAGTCAATTGCCAATTTCATGTTTTTATACATATCGTCATCAAATTAAGAAAAAACAGATGAGGTAAAATTAGCAATATACTTTATAATAACGTTTTCTCAATGCACTTCTCAAAATAGTCATTTGAATAAACTTAAGAAAGCTTTATTAATTCAAAAAGAAGTCCATTTCTACTTTCGTCATAATTGTTGCAGCTGCATATTTGCCTTTTCGATTCGTCAATCAATTGTGTTTAGGTTGTTTTTCGGGTTGCTGTTTTATTTATTTATTTATTTTTGGCATCTCTTTCTTATTCACATCTGTATCAATGAATTTTACAGACTTGGTTGCGATTAATTAGTGGCTTTTCAAAATCGGTGGACAGATACTTGTGGCCGGTAAAAAGTGTGCGCATCTGATATGCGCAGTAAAAGATGTGCACATCGGTTGCGTACTTGTCATGTAATGCACAGATCAGATGGGCACTCGGCCATGTCGGCTGTCTACCGTCTATCAATTTCGAGAACCCATTATTGTCACTCAATTGAAACGGGAATCTTGATTGGCTAACGATCATTTGATTTTTATGCCAATACCCATGCATGCAACCATGGTTATGGTTCGCTGATTATGATTAACTATAAATTGAACTCTCAACGTTATTGCAACATCCATTTATGGTTTAAAACTGAGTCTCACGTAACCAGCGTATTCTAAAAGTAAATTGAAATCATGTAACTTATCATATAAATGATAAAATGCGCTGAATTCGAGTATTAACAGAACAGAATTCAGCGTTAGCCGATCATGTTCCATGTGAATTTAAGCGCATAGAGAACGTTTGATAAATTTAATTTCCACCCGGTATACATTTATGCAATGGTATATGACTAAACCTTAACTGAGCTTTAAGATATGGATTTAGTTCCATTCGTTCAATGACTGCGACCTTTGACACGAGAACTCACATTGATTGGTAAATTTGGACAATATTTATCAATGAACCTCAAAAGTCATATCAGATCACACACGACTACAACAAATAGACGTCACGGTGTTTATCATGATCATTCAAATATATTTATAGAGCTTTTATGGAGAGATAATGATATGTTATTCTGATTTATGAAATTCAGTCACATCTCTTCAAAAAGAAAATACGTCTTTTGACAATGATTGATTTTATTTTGAAAATATTAATGACTGATCATTTTATATAGGACAGCATGTTGACCATTGTTCTTCAAGAAGGCTGCACTGGAAGCAAATGTCATCAATCTTTCATATAGTCAAAGTAAATATTTCACATCTAAACATGTGCAACACGCTGTCCTTTGTAAAATCATGAATTTCTGAGATGAACAGATCTATATTAAAGGCAATGACCAATGTTGCCGAGAAATGAAATAGAATTTAGCTGATTCAGTCAATGTTATGTTCAGAATTATATGTGCATTAGCCCAGCCATAAACAATGCCAATCTTTCAGTATGCAGACGCGCGCTATATTCTCTCCATAGGAACGTACCATGCGCTGTTAGAACTCTGATGGGAGCCTAGGCGAGGAGAGCGTGATTGAGTCGCTGGCCGAATGCACATGCTTTCTGGCTGCTGACTTATCTTATTCTTTGAGAATGGTAAATGCTTATATTTGATCCTTTCATATTTGTCCCAGATAGTTGGTAAAAAACCAAGGAGATTTTGCTCAAATGTCCTTGGTGAATCTAAGTCTAATCTTTTTGTTTTTCTCATGATAGATTTCCAGCCTTTATCAATTCAGAAGTAACTTAAAAACATATCTCTTTAAAAACAACCAATCTAGTGATAATCCCAGTTCATCTGACTTCTTTCTCCTTTTCTATATTCTTCTAAGCGCATGGGCACTTTCGCATGATTGTATTATGCGCTGTATAAAAATGTTTCATCATTATTATTTGGGATAGTGTGACAGAGTCAATCGTCAATTGTTTCTTGAGTTGACATAGAAGAGATTTGGATCAATAAATTGATGAATTATTATCATATGTGGAGATAATAAAGACATATGTGACGTCAAGGAAATTGTTTGTATTGTAATTATAGCACCAAACAGTTTGAAACTTACATTGAGAAAAGTTTGTAAAGATAAGCATTAATAATTATGAATTGAAAATTTATCTTCAGAGCAAAAGTGATGTTGAAAATAAAGTCAGAGATTAGGAAAAGTTAGCATGACCACTGGCGTAGCCAGAATGTGAAATTTGGCGTCCAAAGATCAAACTGAATTCGAGCCCGCTTAAAGAGCTGACAAAAAATTGAACAATTATCTGCACAAAATTTCTGGGGGGGATCAAAACACATCAACGGGATACGCGGGTGATAAAATACAGAGTATGCATGTGAACCAATATATATATAATATAAAGATTTTAAGTAGATAAAATAAAGAATAGAAAATACACACAAAAAAGAGAAGAAATTATTAGGATTTAATTGTTCATTGACTCCACCAGTACTATTGCATTATCTCCACCACCCCACCCCGCTCCTCCCTTCCTCTAAGTTCCTAAAATCATGTGCCAGATCACAAATGTTATACATACAACGCAACAGACTAATAATAGCGAGTTGACATTGTCTCATGCAGTTAACCCGTTGACTACTGAATACTGAAATATCCATATACTTTGTGTAGAAATTACCAGGATCCGATAGTAAATGGGTTAAAGAGATGAAGATCAATAATCTGTTTAATGATGGGTGTCAACATGAGCAAAGAGTATGCGGAAGCTAAGCAAATAGAGATAGAATGGACACCGGAAATAAAATTTGAAGAACTTTTTGAAGTGATCGAAGTGATCAGTCAATCAATCTTTCGAGGATATCATTGCTACCAGAAGGGAAATTGACTATCTTGATCATAGAAATAAATATTGGCGTTTCTTAATGTACCTAACTTTATTCTACAATGGACATATTGTTCTCATTTACTCCCATGCTATATTTTTGCCTGGTTTGTTTGCTTTTCTGTTTTAGGGGGTGCATTAATGTAAGAAGGGGCATGCGTTCTACAGTGTGTCTCAATAAAAATGTAACACTTTTGAAATGGCTGGCAAATTGAGCATATATGGTTTTATGAAGAAATGTTGATATGTATAGAAAGCTGAAGGATTGACCTTTCTAATGATATGAAAAATTGGAAAAAAGAATCATGCTTCGATGAAC
>BQKZ01005731.1:20712-37556 GCA_036244855.1 Temnopleurus reevesii | reverse complement strand
AAAGTGGACCCCCCACGAGGGGGTCGAGGGGTCGGAAAATTTGAACCCCATCATTTTTGGCTTATTTGGACCCTATTCAAGCCAAATCAATCAAAAAATCAATTTTGGCAACAAAGTCCTACGGGAGCTGTTTCATTTACACATCGTACCGCACTATTGTGTCCGGTAAATATTTATAGCAGTTTTTCACAACAAGAAAAAGATGGAAATATCCAAAATCAGATCGTATATAAGCCGATCGTAAGATGTGCAGTATGATGATAGACACACAAGTCGTAATCTAATTGGCTGATTATTGGTCTAAAATTGAAAAAGGTATAGACCTGTGATAGGGTTGGATCCAGAATTGACGGGGATGGGGCTTGACGGTGATTACTTTCCAATACTGACAAGCAAAAAAAAAAAAAGGGGGGGCTCATTCAATTACAAAGAAAAGGGCTTACACTGTTTGTCACTTTGTCACCTCCTCTCCATTTTTGGGAGGGTATGGGGCGCCCAATGATCTCTTCCTAAAGATAATGTGTAATTGTTCTGATTATGTGTTGTAGCGTGACTTGTACATTAATTGTCCTAAACGTATTTATGTGTAAGAATTTTGCTTTTATATTTGTCAAATTTGTTACCGTTTTAATCCGGGATGCAACTATTGTACCGGTTGTTATAACTTGTTTTTAATAACTGAGCTAAACTAAATTATTGAACAAACAACAAGGGTCTTTTCAGCCCCTTGAATCCGCGTTTTTTTAGGTGTCTCATGAATGTGAACTTTTTCACGATTTCCATGCACGATTTGTAGCAGGTCAGCAGAACATAGCCTGACATAGAGGGCGATATTCGTATAGTTGCTTTCTCCGGATGGACCATTTTTAGTGGTCATGGTTGTAACAGTGCTGTATTTGCTTGCTAACGCATGGAAAAAGATTTTATTCAAAGATCAAAGACGAAAAATATATATTATAATATTAAAAAAAAAACACAGAAAAGCACAGTCTGTGAGAAAATCTGAAACAAGAGACGAATTTACGATAGAAGAATGATAATTGCTTGGTAGATCAACGAGTGTCAGTTAGAACTAGTTAGGGTGGTTCGGTCAAAAAAAAGTTGTCTATTTATCATTCCATGTCGATCGACATGTCTTTCAATTAAATTCATTTTTTTTAAATCAATGTCTTGTTATCAATGTTGTCAGATTGTTATTTGTAAATTGGTATTGTTTGGTTTGTTTGTAGAACGTATTGTGTTTATCAAAAACTCCGTATCGTTTTCAAGAGTCAATTTTTTCCTTGGTTTTATAGCCCCTGCTGACTATACTTGCTTACTTCTCCGATCTTCTTCATCTTAATCTCCTTCTTCTCCTTTTCTTCTTTCTCTTCGTGTTTTCTTCCTTTTCCTTCTTTTTTTTTCTTCTAAAACTCTCAACTCCCAGACCCTGGTTATATTACTAATTATGTAGCCGTATCAAACATTCTGCAACAGTATTAAAACCGGTACACATTACCTTATTACCTTATTACCAGATGTACTGGAAAAATGCATGGATCTGCAGTCGAGTTTGTTTACATATTTAACAGTTAATAAAAAACATGTATAGATATGGATAGAAAAATATGCCTGGGTGTGCTCATGTTTGTCACGATATGGTATAATGAAAAATTCTCTCAATAGAAGTGTTATGTAATGTTACTGAAGGAGATGATAAATGAATTTCTTGGAACTCATTCAACAAGATTGCACAGCCTACATTCAGTCTTACCAGTTATTAAATTGATCTAACGAAAATGATTATAAATCCATAGGAGATGATTTGTTTCATTATTCATATCAATGGATATTAATCAAATATTATTTCTTTTTATAGAATATGAAATCATAAACTTGTTGATTCAGATTTGTTTGAAATTTAATTTTTTTCACAACGAATCTTCTCAATATTTACTGTATGTGTCTTAATTTAGACTATATGTACACCCCTATTACACACGATGACGTCATATTTCGCCAAAACATCACCACTTTTGTTTCACAAGAGAAGTCACGGAGCCAACATACAAGAAACATGTCTGAGAAAAACAATTGTACCAACGGGAGAGCCAAACGTCCATTCCTTATTGGGGTAGCTGGAGGAACGTCATCTGGAAAAGTAAGAAAATTTTCGTGAATTGGTGTTGTCGACGTTTGAATTATGATTTTTTTTTCGGTTGACATTTAACGTTAGACCGCGAGGTGAGATGAGATGAGCGCGGGCTCAGTGGGATAACAAAAGCACGTGTACAAATGTATGCGAATGAATGGATGATGTGCAGTGGTGCAACGTTGTGCAGCTTTGAATGCATGTGTGGAGATGTGATGCAATGTTGTTACAGTATGATGCTGGGGTCACAATAATTTGTATAGTTTATCAATAACGTTTTCATTGTATCATAATATTTCCCTCCTAATCTAGATAAGTCTAGATTATAAAATGCAAACCCGGAGATATAGGGACCAGATACATGAGCGCATCACATAAAAATTGGATGCAAAACATCAGCGGCAGAAGTCCGAAATACACACAGGTAAATGTCCACAAAACAAGTCCAAAAGCGACTTTGATTATATTTTATAAACAGAGTAATGGCTTTAATTGTTATTTTCTTTCCCCTCCTTCCATATTTCAAGAAACTTATCAAAAATTTAATCAATTTTTTGTCTTTAGCCAACTGTAGGTCAAATCTGGTGCAAAAATGATTGCTAATGCACTACCACTTACCAGACATAGCCATAGCCATAGGATTCTACACAAATTGAATACATTGCGCACATGTGGCCCCTAATCTTTGGGTTTGCCTTATAAAAAAGATATGTAACTTTGTTACTAAGGTTTCAAATATTCTGTAAAAGAAGATCAATTCACCAAGAATCACAGAAATAATGCGATAATCAATGTTGAAATTTGATAGAGGGAATGATCACATTGTTTCACACAGAAAAATGGTGAAAATTGTTAACAAACTGTCACATTAATTTTTAGACTGAGGTTTGCACAAGATTGATTGTAGATCTTGTATGTGATTCCATCAAAGGTCCAAGACTTAAGCTTAGCATACTAGTTTGACGGCAAAATATTAAGGAATCGAATGTTATGACTGTTCACTTGCTTGATGCCAGCTAGCTTCTTTTAGGGCTTCATTTTACTCATGGCCCTATTCAAAAGCTAAGATTTTAGACAATCGAAATACATTGCCATTTCCAACAAAGGTGGTACATAGGTCCATGATCAAAAGAAATACAGGATGGATTTACATTCGTGTAATAATGCAAGCTATTTTACTCGCCATGAAGTAAAAAGGCATCCACATCTAGAACTGAAGAGGCGGGTTTACTAATAGATGCAAGTTTTATGCATACCTCTAACACAAAGGTTGTTCTTGACAACCCTAAAGCTTGCCTGAAGCTTGCCCAACATAGCAACAAGTAATGTATGCAAATTGTAAACTGGATTCCACGTATTGTAGCCTTATTGTTATCAACCGGTTTAAGGGATACTACATAACTACGTTCGTTGGCAATAAACTAATAAATAAAATTTAAATAAGTAAACCCGCCTATTGATTATTAAAAATTGACAATTTTTTTGATAACTCTTATCTCTCTTTTCATGCCACACCAGTCCTCAGTATGTGAACGTATCGTGGAGGCTCTCGGCCAGCAGAAACTGGACAGCAGACAACGCAAAGTGACCATCATCAGCATGGATAGTTTCTATAGGGATGAGGTCACAAGTAACACTGCATCAGGCTCATACAACTTTGACCATCCAGGTAGGGATATAATTGATAGTATTAACCGCATCAGACATCTGAGCAAGGCAACTTTAAAACAAACCACATCGCCCGATTCGGATCGAAAGCATAATAAATTGTTCGGTCAATTTATTTTCTTGTATTGCCCTCTCAGAAAAGACTATGGTGAATTACATGTAAAAATCAAGTGCATATATTCACTGCGCCACGAAATGTGCGTATTTGCTAATTACGCAATCTTGATGAAGACGCGTGTTGATGACGTCACAATGGCGTGCAAAGTGACAGTTAGATGACAACCCAACCTTTTTGGTGGTTGTTTTACCATATCGGAGCCTTTATTTCAATGTTGTCAAATAATTTCTGTGTTAATTAAAATGCGAGAGATGTTAAAGATATTCTAAACTGTTTCTGATTTGACTTTAGATGTCTGATTTGGTTAATAATAGCAATATTAAAATGCCTCAGGGCCGACAAATATCACCCTCATCTGCGATTCTGGCAATATTTGTCATGTCGCCCTGAGGCCATTCAATATTGCTTTAATAATTGATAATATGAATACAGTCTAACCTCGTAATAACAGGGTCGTTAGGACCGGAGAAATTACATATTTATAATTATATACCTTGGTATATCAGGGCCAAATACGATCAGGGCAGAATACAAAGAGATGAGACCAGGAAAATTACTGAGTTATAATGAGAGCGTGTTCTATCAGTGCTCGTTATAATGAGGTTTGACTGCATGTAGATAATTATTACAATGATAGGCCAACACCGTATTTCCCAAGAGCAGTAGTATTTATATTGAAGTTTTTGAAGTGATATGGTAAAAAACCAAAAAGGGACAATGACAATGATAATCAAACATCAGTTTTAAAAGGTCACCAATTTATATTTCATGAAGGCCCAAAGTCATTCACAAAGTCAATGAAAAGACAAGTGTGAAATGCTCTTCATGCTAGCATTTCTCAAAGTTAATTTCACGAGCAGGTTACCGAGACTCTTGCTAAAAACTTCATGTCATTTGGCAAAATTACAAGTTATGTCTACATTGTCATGTCAATATGAATTATAGAACACAAAAAGTGAACATTTCTTTTACTTGTATGTGGCCTCTCAATGAGTTTCTCATGAATGGGATGTTTTCATGTCAATTGTGTAAACCAGGCCCTTACGAATGATGGGTTCTGGCCTTGTTCCTGTTTTATATTCCCTCCCTGTTCAACCATGTCCCCATAAAAATTGAAGTAATGGAGGTGTTGTGAGATTGTGGTACTGTAGAAGCCACTTTTGCGTACATAAATTTTAGTTAATTTATTGGATTTCACACCTTTTTATACATTAGTGGGTTGTCATTTTCACGTTATGACAACATGATGCACACAATTCTATCGTATTCTAAAGAGAGAAAATCTTAACAAATTCTTTGTCTTGAAATTTGCAAAGCTAAAACCCTAGTGAAAATTTGAGGTACAGTATTTATCATGATTTGACGATTCTATCGCATTCTGAAGAGAGAAAATGTTTGCGAATTCATTGGCATGAAATTTGCAAAAATAAAACCCCAGGGAAAATTTGAGCTATTACAGTATTTATCATGATTTGTTTTTAATATTACATTAATAATTATTTTGTTGTTGATAGATGCGATTGATGAGATGATGTTGAGACAAACACTGTCTGATCTGAGAGCTGGTCAACCAGTTAGGGTTCCTGTTTATGACAAAGTCAAGAATTCAAGGTAAGTACATGTCGACAAGGCTCAACTTAAAGCCCAACTAAATTTTGGGTAAAAGCAAATATTTTTATTGCCAAATTTTGTCTTCAAATCTCTATAAAATGAAATATAGTATCATGAACAGGTTGTTCAAAAGATTGTGCAAAATATTTCAGTGTCGTGTCCCCCAACATTCATTCAATATTTTCTTTATTGATAAAGGACAACTTCTCATGGATAGAATTGGATGAAAATTTTCAGGATTTTATTGTTCTGTATACCTTTTTATCATTCTATTGTCAAATCTCAGAAATAACTTTGTATATGCTAGATAACAAGCAAAATAGTGTTGTAACCAAGAGAGGGCGCTAAATATGATTTAACGGTCAAATTTAAATTTTCAAAAGAATCAGTTTGTTAAAAAATATGCTATGGTCTCGAAATGTGTATAAGAATTATTCATGATAATCATCCCCAAATTTCACATTTCTTAATCTTTACCAAAACTATACTTGGGCTTTGAGAGGGATCCCGGTGACAAATGGCACCCCAAAACTGCAAGGAGCTCCTTAGAAAATCAGATGGGAAGCCCGGCTGGCTCTCCAGCTTTATATTTGGACAATGATTTTCACGAAATTACTGCCCTAATAAATTTAAACCGCCAACCAGTAAGATTTTGTTTGAAGTCAGCAAGATTTGCTCACACCATTGAATAGACAAAACACTTGTTAATTTCATTTAGGTTTTGTTATGGCTATGTATTTTGGTTTATTCTTTTTCTCTACTGTCTGATGTTTATTTTGTGTTTTTTCACAACATTTTGGGGAAGTGCATGTAGTAGCAGTGTGAAGTGTAAATATTTTTTGTGCGTGCTTATCTTTCTAAACTTTGTATGTTGATGAAAAATAGAAGGTGATTTTGGCACAAGGTCTTGCTCATGTCCTTGGCACCTTGCCATGGTGTAGGCTAAATATTAGTAGTCTCTCTTCAGTTCTCAAAGTTCGAATATTCTATTTTCTTGCTCTCAATTGGAAGTTTTAAAGTATTGTAGATTAGAAAATTTCAAAACAATACTTAGTTGGAATTAATGTAATAAAAATAAAAAATATATTACGTCTCAGCATAGCAACTTTGAGGTTTACAATAAAAAACAGTTCATCCCTGTTTGGATAAGGAAAGAATTATTCCAATTATTGTAGCCAACACAAAGTCATTCAATGGATGAAAAACAGTTCAAATTTTCAAATTCATGAAGTATCCAAGGGGCCCTGACTTCAAAACAACTTTTTTTTTAACAGGAGTAGGTCAGCCATTTTTAAAATCATTGATAAAGATTTATTAAAAAAAGAAATTCTTCAGATTGGTTTAAAAGATGTACTGTATTCTATACCCCACCTATTTTGTTTGTGTGAATGTATTGTAAACCAACCCCCCCCCCAAAAAAAATGGTTGAGCGGGGATTATCAATTTTTTAAAAATCATATCAATGGTACATGACTATATTAAATCCTCATTTCTTTTCTCACAACATGCTAAAGTACGTCAGAGTGGACTTTACACAGATCTACCCAACCCATGTAGTCATAATAGAGGATATCCGGTAATCCACTCCATCGAGATTGTTGACTTATTTTTATATGAAGTCCTCAATTCCCTTTCCTTCTCCACCCCCTCCCCCCCCATATTGAACTGATCTACCAGGTTATGCTGATATCCTACTAAGTTCAAAAGGATCCTTGATATATTTTTATGCCTCCACCACCCAGATACATTCATATGAAGTCTTCAATTTCCTTTTCTTCTCTCTTCCCCCCGCTACCCCACAGAACTGTCTTCACACAGATCTACCCAACAGATGCAGTTCTGATAAAGGGTGTCCTGATATTCTACTTCAAAAAGATCCTCAACTTCTATTTTTGCTTTCGTCACCGTAAAGATGGTGCTGCATACATTTTTTTAATATGAATTCCTCAATTCCCTTTTCTTCTCCCTCCCTTCCCCCACAGAATAAACGTCACATAGATTTGCCCAACAATATAAGTCCTGATAAATGGTATCCTGATATTCTACTTCAAAGAGGTCCTCAACTTATTTTTATGTCTCCGCCACAGTAAGGTGGTACCAGAAACATTATTTATATGAAGTCTTCAATTCCCTCTTCTTGTTTCACCCCCTACATGACTGACTTCACACCGATCTATCCAACACATGATTTCCTCATAAACATTATTCTGATATTCTACTTCAAAGAGTTCTTGATTCATCTTTATGCCATTATGCACAGTGAGGTGGTGTCAGAGACAGTCGTATGAAGTCCTCAATTTCATTTTCTTCTCTTCCCCCTACAGAACTGACTTCACACAGATCTACCCAACAGATGTAGTCCTGATTGAGGGTATCCTGATATTTTATTTCAAAGAGATTCTCGACTTGTTTGACATGAAGCTCTTTGTGGATACCGATGCAGACACAAGATTATCAAGAAGAGGTGCGTCTAAAAATTTATTCGGTTTGGTTCCATAGAATTTGACTTGGTCTAAAAAGCCTCCCCTGGGCGATGTTTCACCAAGTTACGAAAGACTTTTAGAACGACTTTACGCCCGACTGTTAAACAGATCTTGTGCTGAATGATCGAGAATCTTCTGCATATTAGACTCGTTAACTTACTCCAGTCTTTCTTAAAGTCGTTTGTAACTCTAAGAAAGATTTTGTGAACCACCGGCCTGGATTCACAAGTAGAAAGGGAGAAAAATTGATCAAAAATTTGACCTTTGTGATTAATTTGTCATTTGTTTCGACATTGGTCATTTTCAAATGAAATTGATTATTAGAATTTGTAAATATGCAACATAAGAAACAGTTAAAGTTATGTATTATCCATGTTACTTTTTATATTTTTTTACATATTTTCTATGATTGAGAGTGCAATTGTTGGGACTGTATTTGAATGAGAGATGCAGAATATTAGGAATATTTAGGAAAGAATATGAATTTTTGACTTTTTTGAGAGAGATCCAATGCCCTTTCAAAAGAGTTTTCCAATTTTCTTTACACTTCTGCTACAAAATCCTATGGAAAACGTGGTTTCTTTCCTCAAATCATTCCTCTTTTTATGTTATATGGGTTGGGTGGCCTGGACATGTAAAACTAATATTCTCCATCCTAATATGATAATAATATAATAATGAGAAGACTTTGTAAATATTGTAAATAGTATATATTCAAGCGGGTTCTTTAGTTCAAAGCATGTTTTGTGAGCAAGAAATACAACCAACCGATGTGCGACAATACTCCTTGGAGGTCTTATGCACACTACAGGAAGAAGAAGAAGAAGAATATATACTTGTATTTTTGAATGATTGGTCTCGGGTATTGAATAGGCGGGCTTACTAATAGATGCAAAGTTTATGCATGCCTCTAACACAAAGGTTGTTCTTGACAACTAGAAAGCTTGCCCCCAGGCTTGCCCGACATAGCCACAAGTAATGTATGCAAACTGGATTCCAATTATTGTAGTCTTATTGTTATCAATCGGTCTATGGAATGCCACGTAACTACGTTAAACGCACATAAATTTGAATATATAAGTAAACCTGCCTATTGAATTATTGATTTAATTCCCTTTCAAACAGTGATGAGGGATGTGAAGGAGAGAGGTAGAGATCTTGACAAGGTGCTGGTGCAATACGTCAAATACGTCAAACCTGCCTTTGAGGAGTTCTGTCTTCCAACCAAGAAATATGCTGATGTAATCATTCCAAGAGGTGCAGAGAATACAGGTAAGTTCTTCCAATTTATTTCTATTTTAAATTTGTTCAATTAGTTTACTGTCAAATAAGAGGATAGAGATTGCAATCTAATTAATTGCACTAATGTGTGTACAAAGAAATGAATCAATGACTGATTTATTTGGAGGTTACTCTCTGCAGCATAATCATCATCAATAGCATCAATATTACCAATACAACCAACAAAATCATCAACACCATCATCATTTCTATCATCTTCATCTTTATTTTTATGCCTCCGCCGCCAAGAGGTGGTGCCAAATACATTATTGTCAATGTTGTCATCACCGTCATCAACACCACCATCATAATCGTCATAACCATTGTCATCATCGTCATCCCCACCATCATCATCATCATCACCACCATCACCATCATCATCATTATCATCATCATCATCATCATCATCATCATCATCATCATCATCATCATCATCATCATAATCATCATCATCATCATCATCATCATCGTCATCATCATCACAACCACCATCATCATCGTCATCATCATCGTTATCATCAACGTCATCATCATCACCACCATCATTATCCTCACCATCACCATCATCATCACCATCGCCATCTGCATTACCATCATCACCATTACCGTCTTGGTCATCACCACCACCATCTTCACCATCACCACCACCACTACCACTACCAGCATCCTCACTATCATCATCATCACCATCACCACCACCACCACCATCTTCACCATCACCATAATCATTACCACGACTACAACCTTCATTATTAGGGGCAGTAACAATTGCTAAAATCTTTTTCTTTATTTCATATGATATCTGACTATTTTTTTTTCCAGTGGCCATTAACTTGATTGTCCATCACATAAGAGACATCTTAAACGGAGGAATCAAAACGGAGTACCAGAACGGGAAAGCCAAGCTGATGGAGGGCCTCTCCACCCCTATGCAGGCTGCCACCCTCCTCACAAACGGACCTACTTCAGCAAGGAAAGTCTCAGAATCAGGAGGTCGCCCTCACTAGTCCATAGGAGGCCATTGCTTGCACGCTATGTTGGCGGGCATAGAAGTTTAACATCAGGGACATTTGATATTTGTCGGGTCCGGATGGTCATGATCAGTCAGTTTGAATCCATCTGCAGATATCGCAGGGTCTTGAAGACGACCTTATGACCTTTGGAGAGCACTTCCTGTTTAAGTATTATCTGTCATACATGCCAGAGATATTACTGTTGTACCAGAAGAGCCTCAATGATATGTAAAGTGTGTTTTCAGTCAGGGGGGCAGTGAAATTCCCTTGGGCATTAGGTCTCCCCCTATGTATAGATTTTTATAACGTATCTACGTTAATCGTCCAGTCGTTTTTAATCTGGACATCGTGTGTGAGATTTGTGTGAACTTTTGAAGAGAATGCATGCTTGTGTGCGGATTCAAAACGGATCTTGAGAAATTTTTCTTTTTTTTATGATAGCCTCTTTTTGTCATGCAACAATCTTGCGTTCCTTCATGAAAAAGACATTCAACAATCCATTTTTTTTTTACTATTAGGAGATGACGTTTCATGCATTAATGAACCTGACAAGCCTTTGCTATTTGTTTTAATACAGTTCATTTTACTGCTGTAAAATCCGGACCATTGTATTGTGATATTATTTTCTCTTTCTCTTTGAAAAATAAGGTCAGTATGGAAATAGTTTTTCAATTTGCCAATTCTGAATATAAGTTGATGAAATCTGGCTGAAATGTTGAAGGACAGAAGTTTTGTTTTTATGAGTCAAAATATGTGTTAATCATAGAGACAATAGGAGAGAAAGGGAAAGAGGAGGAGCAGAGAGAGAGAGAGAAAGAGAGAGAGAGATGGAGATGAGGGAGAGACGGGATTAAGAGATGATAATCATAATCAAAAGGTGCTGATAGATAATTTGTAATTGAATGTATTCACATGTCCTATTGATATTTTGTTTTGAAATCACTCCAATCCATGCGTCCTTTTCATGCATGGAAGTAACTTTTTTAATTATTTCATCTCATTTTAATTGAATTTCTTGGCCACCACCTGGTCAATAGTTCTTGTATTGAAAGTGGTAAATGGATTTAAAATGTTTATTATTTTTCTGACATCAGTGGAATATGTATTTACATTTTTTAATCCACAGAATTTTTGTATATTTTCATTGAACACATCTTTGTGTACAGCTCGTATCTTAAATTTCATTCTCTTTTTTGCAGAAGTGTGCCATTTAATAACAATTTGGATTTTAGTTAGCATTTCATTTTTTAAATTAATTTATTGTAAGTCTGTTTCATATTAGGTTAGTAGACTTGTTAGTATTCAGACTGTATATTTTGAGTGATATATGATTTAAAAAAGCTGAAATAGAGACCACAATTGTAGCTATTTGGTGTAGAATACATAAAACTGAAAGGAAAACTTCTGAATTTATTTAGATATTTTAGTTTGTGTAAGTTTGTTTTTCATTTACAGACTATGTCGGTAACTCTGCCTATTAATGAAGTCAAATCCCTTTGGATCACGAAAACTGTTTGATTCAAGAAAATTTAGACTAACGTAAGGTAAATTAAACAGGTCTCGTACAGTCTGTATAAAGAAAATACCTTAGATTTAGATGAGTTTTCAACTTCAGCAGAGTTGTCTTTGTATGTATTTATTGAAGAAAATACTAACATTTCCTGAACTTTCTCATTTTGAGCATATTCCATTTGGTTACTCTCATGGTCTTTCTAAGCCATCAAGTCAGAGGCATTTATTACTTGTAGTTTGCCTTGTATTATTCTTTTCTAACTCAACTCGACTTTGTAATATGTGTGCCATGTATAAGGACAAATCTAGGCAGCTTAATCTAATAGACTATGCTTTATGTAGAATAGAAATGTATGCATTGTAGAGCGTATTGCAATGCTTGTTTTAATTAATTAATACTTGTATGGTATTGGGCATCCTCCTCTGCGCCGAGTTGCTCATCTGTGCCTCATTGACATACGCGATGTAAAACGCGCGCTCGGTGAAATCAAGACTTTTTCCTGAAAATCGCCAACTGCGTGTAAAGTGAATGGGATGCAGAGAAGGGACCCAAATATTTTGAACAGCAAAAATGACATTGTTCCTGGTCAGATTTTGCTGAGATGTTTCTCACAGATAATCTTTAGGATATTTGTGATAATATCATATTCAATTGAATTGGATATTCACTGACTTCATGCTTTTTTCAAGCTGAAAGTTAAGGTGCGCAGACGTGCGACCTCCCATCATACATACGTTGATCTGTTTAATTGCTTTCATCCAAGATTTGTTTAATTGATTATTGTATGTGTAGTTTAGTTTGGTAGAGTAAGGATTAGGCATGAGTTCTTGTAGTACAATATGGCACACTTGCCTAATTATTTTTAGTGCATTGATTGATTTATTGACTGTTGGTCTACTCTATTTCTTATTTCTATGACTTGTTTTAATATTGTGTTTGAAATTTGAGAATGAAATTGCTTGTACTTTGAATGAAATGTTTTACATTGGATGAATATGATACACAAATGTGATGCTGAAATTAAAGCCAAAGTATCGTTTTGGTATTATTAATTATTGATTGATGCATACCGGAATAATGTGTTACGGATAAATAAGATCTAAAAACTTGAATCTAATTATGTGCATGATGAAACTTTAAAAAAAAAACATGATTGCCTCTGAGATATACACTAATCTATTCCATGACCTGGAATTCGTAGTGTTGTATGAAAAAAAAATGAATAAAGCGTCATGGGTTGCAATGTTTTTGAAACATTAGACACTTTTATAGTGATTTCTTTCTAAAAAAAAACACTCTACTTTGATTACCTCTCATGCCTTGTTTTCTTCATATCTTTTATTCACATCAGAGAATTGATTTTTTCAATGGTTTCTTTCACATTTACCCAAACTGTACTTTGGCTTTAACTTTTGATCAGAATACAATATCAATGACAAGACTGTGCTCTTATTAATCACTCAGGAACAAAATATATGATTAGATCAAGCTACACAATTATGTTACTTTTTCAGTATTTGGGTAGGAAATAGCTCTTTTTTTTTTTCTTTTTTTTTTTATACAAGATTGATATATTGTCACAAGAGTTATTCAAGATTTGAACTTCAAGTCGGGTTAATGAAATGAGAACCATTCTCATCACCGACAATATATGAAAATCAAGAATTGCAGATGGCGCATACATGCAGGTTTTACTGTAAACACTTCATGTGACCTGGGGTACCCAACCGGCGGTTAGGGACATACATAATTTATGTTATCACTTTTGCCTAGTTTTAGCCTGAAAAAAATCATGGTTGTTTTACACTTGAACTATTGTTTTATGTTAACTATTTTTTATTGTACACCATGGGGGTGTGCCTTTGATGCAGCACGAAGTACCACTGCTGATAAACAATGAAAAAATTGCAATTATCCGAAATGATAAGTGTAGCATGTGCATTAGCGTCTCAAACTGGAAGTCACTTCTCCAGCTTAAAAATATCACCATCAGTAGTACAGTAAGATATTGTTTGACATCGCCTATTGTTGGAAGCGAGAACTGGCTTGAAACCTATTTCTCAAAATGTTTGCGCCAATTGGTCCTGGCCATCTTCTTGCTATGACGTCTTAACTTTTTGTGCCACCCTCACTTCATAGAAGTATCAATGTTAATTTCTATGTTGAGAGGATGTCACAATAAGTTAAGATGTCATAGCAAGAGATTCTAGACTATAGAATGATCATTAAACATGTACAGTGGATGCGCCGACTTCTGTGAATTTTTTCTCTCCCGAATAAGTGCAAGAATTTAAATACTTAAGAAAAATGTTGGTTTCATAGCATCTCGGTTTTCTTCTATCTGGCTTGTATAGAATAGTGTTGCATCTCTTCTTGAAATTTTCAACTGATGAAAAAAGTTGCATTTAAAATAAACTTTATCACAATTCCAACAGGATTACTACATTGTTCTATTACACCTTGAGACACATAAATTGACATTCTCAACTGCTAGAGGGAAACTTGATTTGTGAAAAAGAAAAATATGTGAAAAATATGTTGTAAATACCTAGAGTTGACAGAAAGTAATTTGTACAGAAGTAGAAAATGTAGTCACTTTGATAGATTGAATCATTTGCTACAACTGTTTGTTAAATTCAAGTGCATGTATAATGAAATGTTATGTTCATTTAAGATTGTTTGATATTTTGATAATCAAGTCGTATGATGAATTTGCATGATATGTAGGCATACATCCATGCATAAAATGCAGTATTAAGTGTGTTGTATGAGACAACATACAGTACGGAATTTGTTTTACTGGTATTTTCAACTTGAAAAAGAATGTACTTCCAAAGTTTGAATTTTTATTTTGTCCGTTACGAAAACAAAAGCCTTATGCGATTGATCGCAGTTATTTCCAGAATTTTGTATTCCAGATATCAACATTTTCCTTTTTTTTAAGATCAGAGTAATTCATGGCATACTTTGTAACCTATAATTTCAGAATTATTTGCCATTTTACATTTTTAGAAAATACTTGTCAGAACAGTTTTGGAAGGTTTATATCACAGGACCTCATTTTATTAGAATACTTCATAAAATTTTCGTGTGATTTTCCTTGGAGAAATCTCAAATATACTTTTAGGAATTACTTATTGTAATTATTTTCAAGTTGCATTTAGAATATTACAAGTTTGATTTCATCCTATCATAGCATTTTACATTTCCCTTTTTTATCAGTTACCTTTTTATGCATAGAAATTTTAAGAATTACTGACAAGTGTTCAGTATGCATGATTTGCAACTTTTTTTTTATTGTTCTTGAATAATTTGATCTTGCTTTCCATGAACATGATCATGGAATAAACTTGCATCTATTTATTTTCATGCTTTTCATTTTGTTTATATCAATTCCTTGTAACTTCTCCATTTTTTTTCGCTATTCCTACTGCTCCTTTATCAGTTCTTAAATTGAAGTATTTCATGCCTTTGTATTATGGACAATGCTTGTATCTTAACTCTTATTTCACATTTGGTAAACTTTGAATCATGTATTGAAATGGAGGAAAGAAATGTTGATTAATATGCCAACTTTTGTTTTGTTAACTGTAATAAATGCCTTTGAGAGGCGTAATTGAGATTGCGTGGATTTGATGTTGATTTATTCAGTTTCCTGCGTTTCGTACTTTTTATAAGAGAGAGGCAAGATTTAAAAATGTTGATTTTCGCTTTACTTTCATTCGACACTTTCTTTTAATTCATTCTTGATATCTCTTTTAACCATTTCATCATTCTCTTTCATTCTCCTACATTCTTTTTCTTTCCCATCTATTTTGACATCTTCTTCATTCTCTCTTCTATCTTCTTTCTATCCACAATGCTCTACCTCTCCTTTTCTCTAAATTGTCCTTGTTTTTATCTTTCATAACTCCCCCTTGCCTCTCTCTTTATACAGGCTAACCTTGTTATAAAGAGCATTGATATAACGAGCTCTTGGTATAACCAGGTAATTTTCCCGGTCCCATCTCTGTATTTTATGGTATTTTGACCCTAATATAATGAGGTTTCAATATAAAGAGGTAATTTCTCTGGTCCCAACAACCTCGTTATATCGAGGTTAGACTGTATTCTCATTGTTGCTTTCCTTTCATTCTTGATATCCCTTTGCCTTTGAGAATTTTACCATTCTCTTTCATTCTCCTACATTCGTCATTTTTCTTTCTTCTCCATTCCTTTTTTATCTTCTATCTATCCACAATGTGCTACCTCTCGCTTCTCTCACCTGTCCTCGTTTTTATCTTTCATAACTCTCTCCCCCTTGCCTCTCTCTTTACTTGAGTCTCGTCTTCATCTCTCTTTATACCTGTATGATCGATCTATCTAGATGAATCTTTGGTTACTTTTATTCTCTGGAAAAATTGTTTTATCAACACCCATACTATTCAAGACAAGAGACTCGCAACCTATAAGACAATGATATGTATATTTATACAAAAATGTTTACTTTATTGTACAAAAGCATTTGGAACAATGATGAGCACCATCGAGTTGAGAATGTCTGCATCGACACATATAATAAGTAATACTGTGGAATCCCATTACAAAGAGGTCAGATATACAGTGGACACTCGGTACAGTCAAACCTCATTATAACGAGGTCCTTGTGACCAGAGAAATTACCACTTAACCCTATTCCAACTGGGGGGGGGGTCAATTTGACCCCCCCCTCAATAAATTTTGTGATCGCTCCGCCGCGCAAAATTTTTTCACCGCGAGACTCGCTGACTTTTTTCTTTCAAGTCTTGCGCAACTTTTAAGACTATTTTCACGAAAATGGGGCGTATGGTTACGTCGCCGCGCCACTTTTTGTACATGCATGTCAGACCAAAAATCGCTCAAAAACGTGATTTTGTGTACAAAGTCAATGTAAATTGTGATTTCTGTCTGAATTGATAAAGATGTAGTTATTTTCAATTTTATGGGTTGTAATTAATTCATTTTAGCATAAATATGCTTCAAAAATGTTCTGTAATAAATTTCATCC
>BQKZ01005730.1:29813-53932 GCA_036244855.1 Temnopleurus reevesii | reverse complement strand
TCAACCCCGTTTACAATAACATAAATAAGACAAAAATATTTTGGAAGGTTTCGTCAACGATTCAGATTAACATTTTTAAATCTGGAATTTTAATATTTCTCATTTATATGCATTCAGAATAAGATCTAATGTTATTCAAGCAGTGTTGATGTAAGTTTATCAAAAAAAGGCAGACAATAACTTTGTAAATGTCCAACGAAGCCCTAATCTCAGTAACGGTTTCTAACGACGCCATTCAATTGCCAACGATTAGAGCAGGATTTCGAGCACCAAACCCCCCGAAACCCTGGGTCAACACAATGACAGCATGCCGCACATCGGACCGGGCGCCAGAGCTGTAGTCGACAGCTGCAGACTAAACTTGCAATTCAACAAATAGAGTACGTTAATCTCAATGAAATTAAATATATGAACATCTTATGCATATTAATTATTCAGAATTACCTCGTTGTATTTGATTTCCGAGCGCTGGATGGGTCATTTTTCTCACTTTCGACACTCATTTTGATGTATATCGCCAAGGCAAAGAGAGGAATGTTTAGTAAATCTCTCACTTCGACAAGAGAGGGCGACAGCGCATTATTTAGCAGCAGATCCACTTGACTTTGACAAAACACTGTTTTGATCCTGTTTGCATACTACATTGAGTGCTAATTGCATAAAATATCTTATATTTACAAGTATTTATTATAAATGAAAATAATCATTTTGTATTCAGGGATTGAGAGGTCCATGATTCTTCGATCCCTGCCATCAACATTTTTTGACTAAAAATTATACAGCTGCCCAGATTACGTTTGAATCTATCGAATCGAATATTTCCCCTGGCTATTTATTTGCTTGAGTTGGATAATTCCATCTACCCACATGTTATATATGGCCTTAGCTAAGCGAAATAGTAAAAAAATGCACAATAATCAGAACAAGAATAGCAGGCACGCTGCCATGATGCTTTTAAACAGGGGCGGAATTGTTCCAACAGTTTTCTTTTAGTTAAAGGGGAATTACACCCAGACATTAATGTGAAGTCAGTAAATGAAGAAAAATAGGATGAACAAACTGTGAAAATTTGAGCAAAATCGGACAATCCATTCAAAAGTTATGATTTTTTTAAGTTTTCATTTCCAACAGTGATGGGCATCCTTAAATTGGCAACGTATAGCCAAATTAGCATAATCTGTGATGTCATACATGGAGAACTCCTCATTCACTTTGTACATGGATTGATTAAAAATAGATCAATATCATATTTCAAATGAGGAAACGACATCGTTCTTTCTGGAATGTTTGCAGTATTGATGTGGCTATATTTTATATCACTGAAAAAATAAAATTATGTCTACTTTTCTGGAAAAAGAGGAAAATGTGAAATTTTGTGTACAAAGTGAATGGAGAGTTCTCCATGATAGCAGCCATTTTGTGCCTGTACGTTGCCAATTCAAGGAGCCCATGAGGGGTGTAATTCAAAAATTTGAAAAGTCATAACTTTTGAACGGATAATCCGATTTTGCTCAAATTTTCAGAGTTTTTTCATCTTATTTTTCTTCCTTAACTGACTTTAAAATAATGTCTGGGTGGAATTCCCCTTTAAACAAATGCTTTTTAACCTCCATATATGCTGGGGTGACAAGTTAAAAAAAAAAAAACCCCACAAAACAATTATACAAACAAGGGAAAAAACTTCCTTTTACTTTCTTTGTTGTTCTTTTGCAAAATCTTATGGGGGCGCCCGCTCCTCCGCCCTGGCTATGCGCCTGGATATCATAGTGTTGTATTAATCGTTTCCCTTAGTCTTGAGAAACTTTATAAAATCATTTAACAAAATACATAATAACAACTTGGGGATGGAGCAAGTCTATCTAGGCCAGATAGTTTTGTTTGTTCTACGTTGATTGTGTATTTGTTTATATGCTAATTTCTACATGATCTCGGAAATGTATTTTTTTTTTTGTTTTAGTCTAAAGAGAAAAAAAATTGACTCAATAAAATTATTAAAGGAAAACATTTATTCTTTTTAGTGCTTGCTGAATGGTGTTTTGTGGGTTTTTGGACGTGATTTTTTTTAATTTGATAGTAAATCTCATAATCATGATAGCTTAATTACAAGTTATGAGGGCCCATCTCTACAAGGGCCCATAACATAAAAGAAACACATTGAACTTTGTGATTACTAGCAAACATTAATACATGATTTCTCAAAGACTTAAGCCCCGGTCACATAGGACCCCGTAGGCAACACGATTCGCCCCGACTCGTTGTTCTGAGGCAGTTAACTGTGAATTAACAAAGAGTCGGGGTGAATCGTGTTGCTTCCGGGGTCATATGTGACGGGGGCATTACCATTGATATCAATCGTACGATCAAATGAAAGGCCTCATTCTACGCCCCCCCCCCCCTCCATTGGCGCAAATTATACGCAGGGGGATTCCTGACTTACCGGTATCAATAACAGAATGAGAGAAACGCCACCGTGTAAAGCAAAGTACACTAAATCGGTCAATAACGATGGATATACAGCTCAGTCAGTGCATTTTGAAACGTCTGGTTTTGAATAAAGTAATCCTTTATACTCCACAACTTCCGCACCCCCCGCCCCCCAAAAAAATAACAACCCCAAATGCTCCTTGAAAAATAGTAATACTACACTCTAGAAGGTGTCCCTTGTGTGAAATTTAATAGGTAAGTACAACTACTACTACTACTATCCATGCCGTTGCTACTCCTACTACTACTACTACTACTACTACTACTACTACTACTACTACTACTACTACTACTACTACNTTTGTTCCAATCCTTTTTAGCATAGCAAGACGTGTTGTACAACGATGAATGCAATCTACTCGATAGCCGTTCAATATAGTTACTCAAGGACTGAGAGGACTTATGAATATGTATTATGTTAATTTTGGGGGAAGTTTTGAGAGCTGAAATCATTAATAAACATTTGACTTTTCTCTCTCCCGAGAGCGGGCGCTATGTCAATCATATCCAACAGGCATGGAAACTCTTCAATTTCACGGTGCTTATGGTTGAGGTAATACGGTAAATCTGCGATTAATCGCAAACATTAGTGCATGTTTTCTCACTGACTTACGATTGATATAAATCGTATAATCGATAGGAAAGATTAACTTACATGTTACTCATTCATCTTCATGCAGGATAAAACCCTCGGGAAGGCGTACCGAGCCCCTCTCATCTCCCCCCTCCCCCCTTGGCGCAAACTACGCGGGGGGGGGGGGGGGGCGCCATCATGCCAAGCACAATGCACTAAACCGGTCAATAACGATGGATATACAGTTCTGGCCTGAAATGAAATAATCCTTTGAGCGCGGCTCCAAACTCCACAACTGCCGCATCCCCCCAAAAAATGCTCCTTAAAAATACACTACTACACCCTAGAAGGTGTTCCTTGTGTGGAATTTAATATGCATCGTATTCTTATATTGCTGCTGCTGTTGCTGTCACTACTACTACTGCTACTACTGTACTTCTATTACTACTATGAATATTGCTACACTACTACCATTAATAATAATAATTATTATTAACACTACTACTGTTATTACTACTACTACTACTACTACTACTACTACTACTACAACTACTACTACAAAAACTACTACTACTACTACTACTTCTACTACAATACTACAACTTATGTTCCTATAATTAGATAGATAAATAGATAGGTTGGTAGATGTTTGTAAATATAGATAGATAAATAGATAGATAGATAGATAGATACATACATACATACATACATATATACATACATATCCCGATATAATCGTTTTCCGTAAAATTAAGTCGAATGCCAATTCAATGGTCCTTTGTAAGGCTATACAAATCGGAACCTGCTTGTGATTGTTGTGTCCGCACATTGTCCATGACCAACTTTATTTTGCGGAAATAGTTTATATCGTGTTACATGTAGGTAGATGGTATATTAAAATGCCAATCATGGCTGCTCGAAGGTTGAATTACAATTGCTGTATATATACATTGTAAAGAGATATGACTTTTTCTGCTACTACTCCTACTACTACTACTACTACTATAATAATAATAATAATGATAATAATAATAATAATGATAATAATAATAATAATAATAATAATAATAATAATTTATTTATTTATTTATTATAGTCTTCTTTAAAAACAGAGTAGGTGCATTCAGTTATACAAACTGCTTTACAAGCATAATAATAATAATAGTAATAATAATAGTAATAATAATAGAAATTCGCCTTCTTCTTCTTCTTCTTCTTCTTTTTCTACTACTACTACTACTACTACTACTACTACTACTACTACTACTACTACTACTACTAATAATAATAATATTCCTAATATTCATACTACAGCTACTGCTACCACTACTGCAGCTCTAATTATACTACCACAGGCACCGCGGAACGTTTTGAATGGGGGCTGTCAGTGGGAGCTGTGTATTAACATATTTTGCTAATGATACTGGAAAACGTGGGACGAGTCTGTGGTCCCTTTTATTATATACTTTGGAATAAAGGTACACCTTAAACCCTTTACAAGAGCAAACAAATGCATCACTGGGAGCACTTTTCTGTGCAAAATTGTACCTTTTCAGTGAAAAGATATCAAACAATGATTCCATAACACAACAGTGTCAAATGAGTCTTTTAAAATGTTCAATATGGGACCTATTGGGTTAGTTTATGTAGCCATTTTTGCAAAGGTTTGTACCATTTTTTCTTAGAGTTTACTAATAATGAAGAATTGATTTGTCGCACCCGTTTTTGCTTCAGATGAAATTCGGGTTTTTATTCCCTCATAACACCAGGCTTATCCCATATCCCAAAGATCAAACCAATATTTATGTACTGTAAAAAACAAAAATATCCTAGCAGGAGGGGCGGAATGATTTCAAGATTGGGAGGGCCATACACGACACATACACCCACACCCACAATTACCCACCAANGGGGGGGGGGGGGGGGCTGCCAGAACAATATTGGGAAAAGTGGGGCGATTCTGTGGTCCCTTTTACTATACACTTAGGAATACAGGTACAATACTATACTAAAATGCAACACTGGGCGCACCTTTTGTGCAATATCGCACCTTTTCGGTGAAAATGAAAATACAAATGGTAAATGTTTTTCCAGTCCTTGGAGTGCTCAGACTATTCGAACCCACGTCTTTGAGTCCTAGTTTGTCCGATCGTGCGACACGGCTCCCATCCCGACTTTAAAAGATATCAAATGATGATTCTTGCACTGCAGTGTCAAATGAGGCTTTTAAAATGTTCAATACTGCACAATTTTGGTAGTTTATATAGCAATTTTTGTGCAAATGTTTTGACCTTTTTTTTTGAAGAATTTTTTTTTGCACCCGATTTTTCTCAGATGAAATTCTGTTTTGCAATTCCCTTCTTTCTCTAAAGTGAAAGCATACTATTAGACTTATCCCATCCTTTTTGGTTAAAAAATTCCCGTTAATCAGACCAATATATTTACTGTAAAAACAAAACTATCCAAGCAGGAGGGGCGGAATCATTTTGAGATTGGGACGGGCATTCACGACACATACATACCCACAACTAAAACCGTCCACCCACAAACACATCCACACACACACACACACACACATACACCCACACACCCACACACACACTTGTCAAAAATACTTGACGAGGAAAGGCCCCTTGCCCCCCACCCCTGTCCTACTGACCCTGTGAGAAACATTTTTAAACTAAAATAAAAAGAAAAGAAGAAGATAAGAGAGAAAGGGAGAGGGAGAGAGAGAGGGAGAAAGAAAGAGAGAGGGAGAGAGAGAAAGAGAAAGAGCGAGGGGGGATTTTTGCTGGAAAAGAACTTGAAATAGAGGTTCAGGTTATTTTTATTCACTACGGTTTAACGTATATAGACAAAAGTGAAACAGCACAAATAACAAAAATACTTTTTTTTTCTTTTTCTGAATTTTTCTTCTTTATTTCCAGACATTTTGTACAAGTTCACAATGAAATCGTAAAGCGTGTCACACACGACATAACACAATATATAAGCTGATATACATAAAACTTGATTTCAAATTGGCATGCGATTGCACTGAAGTCATAACCAACAAATAAAGTAAATTTTCACTTGATTAAAGATGCACACAAAAAAACAGGAATTCACATATTTGAGTAGGCCAAATGTGACACTATAATGACACACAGTTGAGTATTTTCATTTATATACTCACCAGTGTGTCATTATAGTGTCACTTTTTGCGACTTTACTCAGATCCATGAGTTCTATAGTTTTGTGTGTGTGGGCCTATGAATTCCCTCCATCTAAGTTCTGCTTCGTTGAGACTAATCCCAGAAAGTTTTTAATAGTATTACTCAAGATTTGTGAGAGGAAATTATAAATCCTACAAAATTCGAAAATACATTGAATTGATTTCAAATATCTAAAATCGAATATAAAATGTTATGATGACATTATGTCGGCGGGTACGTAGCAGCAATCATTGTAAATGGGAATAAGGCAATTATAAAACCGATAAACAACATTGTTTATCAAAAGTTCGTCAAATTGCAAAAGGTCGTCATTGAACGGTACGTACATACGTGTGGGTTAGTATCTGAAGTATGGTTTCTGTCGTTCGTCTACATTGTTCTCTCGTTAGTTTATGCAATGTTTTTAGCAAGGCGTTTTTTTATGAATCACACACAGATTGATATTTTGGCGACTTGTTGCTCTCGTACATTTCCAATGAATAAGAATTGTTTTATCAATATATTTTTATCTAAACAGAGTGAAATGATAGAGTTCAGCCTCTTAATAATATAAATTGTTACATAACAGGAATGTGTGTTCATTCAAAGTTACATTGAACATTAAAACATGACCACCATGCACACATTTTGGGGAGATACATATAACAGCATGGGAGGTTAAATCAATTTTAGCATATAAGCCAACTTTTATTAAAGCCTTCCCCATTTTAATGTCTTGCGCTTGATCAATGGGTATATTCAAATATGTTTGTTGCACAAAATAAAAGTAGATTTTGGTACCCCCTACTCTGGTGTTATTGGACCAAACTGGGTAGTGAGCCAAAACGTTGGCAGGTATGCTTGAAGATTATATATTCATTGAGTTATATTGAAACACACAGAAATACATATATTCAGGAGATCATTGCTTCCTTTTTTTTTTGGGGGGGGGGGGCAGGACTATTCTTCTTAGTACCCATTTAACCCATCGACTACTGACTTATTTGAGTCCCATAGACTTTGTGTAAGGACCACCCGATTCCAGTATTCCATTTTTGGTGACAAATTGGGTGTCACATTTAAACCAAATGTTGTTGTTTAAAACCATCACCATGCAAATCGAAAAGAAAATAACTTCATCGCTTATAGTTACCACATGAGTTAAGAGATAATCTCATCGAAAACGAAATATCAAAATATGTTAACATCGAACATACAATAGTGACTTTGGGCAAAGCAATAAACACATGTTAGTAAATGTGCAGGTCTGGATCAGAGACCAGGAAACGATTGGTATTGTTTGAGTTTCTTAGTAATTAATCTTTTGTAGTGGATAAAAATCCGACTGGGGCATTAAATAACCACTCCTAATTTATGAATATTAGGATATCGACAAAACTTCCATGCACAATTGAGGGATCTATGTTAAGGAAATACACGTAATAGGAATTATTTTTCTTATACCAGGATAAGGGTAAAATATTGAAGTGGAAAGGATTTCAGCTGCCAGATACCCTGTTATTTATGACGACACAAAATGGATACGAAATGAATCAATTTTCATCCACTTGTACTCACAACACTAAAATAACATAATACCACAATTAATCATTTGTGAAGGTGGTAGAAAATGAAACAAATTCATTGATTTAAATCGTTCATCTGTGGGTGGAGGGGTGAATTCATCACAAGGATTTGTTTGAGGTGCTAGAAATTTTGTGAACCACATTGGAAATTTACCCATTTACGTCCTATTTGATTATGAACATTCTTCGTTATATACTATCATCTCCTTTGTCGAATGGAAACGAACTATCAAATTCTAATACATAAGTTTAATTTGTTAAGAAATAGAAGTAAACCTTATTCAGACATGAACATATATTGTCAAGAGAGGGAAGTGATGTAACATTCAAACCTTTCGTGTGATCTCTTTTAAACTTGTAATGCTTCTTTGATCGTAAATTGCTCCTTTTTTCTATTTCAATCGTTAATGATTGATCCTTCGATAGATATATTTTGCATCAGAAAAATTCGTTTTGATGAAAAGATATCGATGAAGATTTCCTCCATTTTCAAAAGATTCACGTTTCCGTTCCTAATAGACCAGAATCGTTGAAGCATTACCAGTGGCTAGTTTACCAATAAAATTAATATGCGTTTTTTGCCTACGAAAGTCACTGTGAGCAGGGAGGTGTTTCACCAAGATAAGAAAGACTTTAAGAACGACTTTACGTTTGACTGGTATCAGTTCTTGCGCCGAATGTGCGTAATAGTGTGAACAATTACACGCAAGAATGGATATCAGTCGAACGTAAAGTCGTGTGTAAAGTCTTTCTTATCTTGGTGAAATATTTTCCAGGAGGGACAAAGTACTCAGCTTAATAATAGTCAATCACAGTAACTTCATGATAACAAAAGAAAGTCATAAGCGCGACACTTGTTCAACAGGATGGACATTTATTTTGTGTCCATCTCGCTATTTTTAATGCTTGAATGAAGGTTGTTTACTTTGTCCTAGGCCTTTGTCACTTCTGCTCACAGTGAGTAGTTGCATGCCTGTTGAACTATAATACTTGGGAATTCAGTTTGCATATATTACTTTTTGCTATATCAGGCAAGCCTCGGGCAAGCTTTCGGGTTGTCAAGAACAACCTCCGTGTACATGCAGAGTACGCATAATATTTGCATCTATTGGCAAACCCGCCTATTGGGAATGATCGTAAAAGAGTGAGAAAGTGTTATCAATGTGCCCAATCGTCCTTATCTGCTCAAACATGAAAGAACTTGATTTTTTTAAATGTTGATCAAATCAAGATTTATGCATTCGTTTTATCTTGAATTATGTTTTTTATCCAATAATTTACTAATGGTTTTCCATTCAGTAATGAAAGCAAAGATAGATGATCCATCGTTTTATCATTTCCAAATATAACACTACTCTGCAAAAACATCATTGTCGTGTAACCGGGTGACCAACAAGATATAACATATTTCGTATTACTGGGTTCCTGGCGAAAACACAAGCGGGTGATTTTTCCCGCATTTAGACGGTACTTGATGGAATTTTACCATGAATTGTGGTGTTCGTTTGTTATACGGAAATTGTGAAAATCCAGCCCCCGGAATTCATCTAGGGATGTGTTTAGTAGATCTGAGGACGATTCTATGAACGTCTGGTAGCCAATCTTCAGGTGCGATTCAGCGACAGTGGCTATCAAAGATTGCAGGAAAGGGTCACCGGTTGTTCGTACAGTTGTGAGTAGGCTTACGCATAGCTTTACAAAGTACAATTCAGAGTTGTATATAATAAAAGTATGCGTAGATCTACTCACGACTCTACGAACTACTGGTGACCTTTTCTTCGATGGGATTCAGCACCAGCGGTTATCATTGAGTGCAGGAAAGGGTCATTAGTCGTTCATGGAGTTGTGCGTACCTCTAGGTACCAGGGTTGTGTTTCATAAAAATGTTCGTAGAGTTAGCACGACTGGTGATCCTTTCTCAAATGTTACCTCAGCTACATGGGCTATCACAGAGTGCAGGAAGGGGTCACCAGTCATTCGTACCTATACCATGTATACCTTTACGAACATCTTTATAAAACACAACCCAGGAGATGTTCAGTGTAAGAAAGTTTGATTCTTTTATCATGGGTTCACCAAATTTCTAGCACCAATGAAATCACATGAAAAAGGTAAAACGTTGAAAAACACATTTTTATACTACAGATAAATTTGACTGTTTACAACTGCATAACAGGTCGTAATGATGACAGTAACACCACTTCTTGTTAAATTAATCAATAAAATGAAATGACAAGTTGTCGAGATGTCAAAACAAAATAATTCCCGTTACTTTGATCATATTGATTGCGCTATGGTCCTCCAACACATGCCATCAGGCTTTGAAAAATACTGTCTATATCCCCAAGCACTGAGTTCCTTTCTTCGTCCGGCATAGTAGGTTGAATTTGTTCATGGCACTGGTGATTGGGATCCTCTCGCTGAATTTCCTCGTGTTCTGGATACCTTCCACTATTGTTCAGAAGCATGTCGTTGGTCGGGTAGACTTCCCAAGAAGCGACATCATCTGTGAAGCGCCTCTTGGGTTGGTTACCCTGGTAGAAGCACGGGGGTTCGGTAACCCTCTCGGGACCACCTAACCACGGTCTACGGTAGCTTCGACGCTTTTTCGGCAACACTGTTCTACAGTAGTCTTCATGCCTGATCTCCTGTCGGAGCTTAGTCACCATGTTCGCGATAAGGACGGATCGTCTTAAAGAAACCTCCGGGTCTTCTATGCATCGCATCTTATGTAGTGACATGTCCAATACGCGGCGCCTATCGCACGCTCTAATGGCTTCCATGTCGTCTTCGGACATGCCAATCAGTTCTGATGTCCTGCAGGACGGAAGGATATCTGGGATCACGTTGTCCATGATGTCGGGCGACGTCGCACCCGATGTCATTGATCTCGATTTGAAATCATCGCCCTCGTAACACATGGGGAGTTCGATCTCGCCGCTGACGTCAGGGAAGAAATCATCAGGGTCGCAACGACAACATTCCTGGATAGGTCCGCATCCATTGCAGCATCTGAGAATCGCCTCACCGTGATTAATCTGCAGTGTCTCTGAGACCACTGTCATTTCCTGGGGAGTTCTGCATCCACACTCGTCCGGGTCGTCCAGCATATCGCATAGCTTGCGTTTCTTGGCACCAAGGCAGCTTGACGCCGTTTGCTCGTCGCGGCCATACTCCTCCTCGACACCCTCATCGAGAAGGCTTCTGCCGCCCATCGTCATCGGTTTCCGAGGTCGACAGTCAACCAGGGAGAATGGTCGTATCGGAGACGGATGGTGGGCGGTTGGCGATGGCTTCCGAGAACAGCTCTCCACTCTAACAGGACGTGGACCGGTAACTGCATGTGGAAAGGAAAGAAGTTCAAAATCATTAGATAAAGAGCACTAGGAAAATTTTGTTTTAACCTGTTGACTACTGAAGTCTATAATTCTCACAGACTTAGTGCAGAGACAATTCGATTCCAGGAATAAACCGGATAATGTATCAAAAATTGATCATTTCTTGCCACGTGGCAGTACTTAACGTATTTCAAATAGAATGTTTACACAATTGTTTTAATAACTGTCACGCAATAATCAACTTTTAACACTGTAGTTCATTTGTTTGGCCTTTTTTTGGTGATGGCATAAACACAATCATAACCTTATTGTGATGACATAATTGCCAACACAACCGAATATGCACGGGGAGAAAGTCCAGGGCCCCATAACATAAATGTTTGCGATTAATCGCTATTTGTTTTTGCGATCAAGCTTTAGTACATGATTTGCTACAGACTTCAATCGCTGTCAGATTAGCAATTAATCGCAAACCTTTATGTTACGAGGCCCTGGTCATAGATTTTACCACTTACTACGTCACTAGGGAGCAACAATTCCTGGAAAATAGGTGATCACGATCCGTGTAATTACAAGAGAGGAGGGGTTGGTATCATCCTATTTGTGTTACAAGGCCTCAATTCACACAGAACATGGCAATAATTTTACTAGGAATTGCATTTCTCCCTTTATCAAGGGGAAGTGGTAACATTTACCCAGACCTTTTTTTTTTCTCCTTTGAACTGATGTCCTCTGCTCGAGCAGACAGAGCAACTAAACAGTTCTTGACGTTTCTTGAAGCCATAGGTAGGGCTAATGATCTCCTTCAAATATGTTTTATACGTCTTCTTTGGAGGAAGAATCGTAATTAGCAACCTCGAGAATGTGGCTCGGTTTGATATGACTCTCTGAGATTATGAAAGATTGTTTTATGCAAGTATATATGCTGGGCAAGATAATGATGTAGGTGATTATCACAACACAACTAATGAAATCGATAACGCCGAAAAAAAATCAATTCAACAATAATTAAAAAACACTATCAATTACAACAATAAAAGTAATATCATTCATAATGATAGTAGAAATGACATTATCACAATATTACTAATAACAATAGTAAGTGACAAGGATAAAAAAGTAATGTTTACAATCTTCCTTCATCCTTCTTGCCCCTCCCCTCGATCTTATCACAACTACTATCGCTATACAAGCACCACTACCATCACTTCCATCATCATCATCATCATCATCATCATCATCATCATCATCATCATCATCATCATTATCATCATCATCATCATCATCGTTTTTTGGTCGTTACCCTATTCATCGGACTCAATAATGGAGTATTATGTTTTGTGCCGTGGTAAAAAGACTAATAAACATGTTTAAATCAAATTGGTGTTTTCTAGTTTGTATTATCCCCATTAATGAACATAATCCTCATTCACTGATCTTTATTTGGTAGGTAAATGCATTAAATGCACTTTCAACCATGGTTAATTCACATCAATTATAACTCTCTTCCAATAAGTGCGTAATCGCGGCCTCGTACTTCAAATCATTCCTCATGTTCATTGGATTTAAAAAAGCATTTCACAATGATCTTAGACAGGAAGTTCTTCGGGGAAATAACCGTAAACGATAAATCTGCACATCAGTGATCTGGGCCCCATGAGATGCAACAATTCTGCGATCAATCGCAAACTTTTGTACATGATTTGCCATAGACAGATTGGTATCAATCGTACGATCGATTTGAAATCATGCGGGCCCCATGTCATTAACTTATAAAAGGTCAGTCTTTAACTGATAATTAGTCCCATTAAAATTAAATTGCGAAAGTGAATCGTAAGAAGGATATAAGATTTGAATGCACAATCTTTCGCATAATTTGAATTTTGCTTCTACTTACCAAAGCTGCTTCAATTTAGGACGAAAATAAATCGTTTTAATATCCGTTTAAAATCCATATCCATCTATGAAGTGTATAATTAAAATCATCAATGGTATGCGACTAAAAGCATTTTCCTCCGATATCCTTTCACTTGTTGAGATTCATGATAATTGGTCAAAATTAGTCAATACAACATCATTAACACCACTGAAGAGAACATCCTCACCTTCATTAACCGAACAGCACGAAATCCATCTCAGTACTGTGAGAAATCATTCTCACCATCCCCTACTAATTAGGGCGAAAGCCTGAACTTAAGTATAGCTTACATGCTATGCACAAAACTCCACAATTATGCATTTTGCGAAAGACTTGGAAACCGGGCTTGCATATACACATACAATGCATACATTTCCCCTTCTCTCTCCATAACATACACACACTCACACACACACTCGCACGCACACTGCGTACGTCAGATGGCGAGAAGTGGCGCCTCTGAAAAGAAGGCTCTCTTATCCAATCAGTACGATTTGAGTACGAGTGAAATGAACGGTCACAGTAGATGGATTTTTCATGCATTATCTCGAACCTCTCCCCTTCTTTCTCCTCCTCTTCCCGTCCCTCTCCTCCTCTCTCCTCCTCTCTCGCTCTCTTTCTCTTCCCCATCGCGTAATTTCTGTTCATCTTACCTGGGCTGATTGCGTGCGTGGTAGATTGGTGGCTGTATTGGGCTGAGATAGCAGATACGTCATCACCAGCGCCGCTACCGTCAGATGCTACGAACGATTCGCCATGGTAACCACAGTAGGGTTGATGATCGGGGTAGGGCAGATGGGATGCGGATTTCCATGGAAACGGAGAATAACGCTCGACTGGCACGGCAACGGTCATCGCTAGCGGACAGGAGTGGAAGTGAACGAACCCTTATCATCAAGGCCAGGGGAGCTCCAGGATTCAACCGACGCACATCTACAATTCAATTAAAAGAAGGAAAAATCTCGATATTAATCACGGTTTTCCCTGATGCATCCCCAAGCAAAATTGCAAAATGATTTTAGGTTATATAAGAAAATATCAAAACAGTAAGAAGATCGTCTTGAGCTAACTTGATCATCCTAAAGTAAGTTCACAGGGGAGCTTATACGTAAAATGTGTACATTAAATACAAATTATATAAATTCAACTGGTAAAGAGGGTCTGGATATACGAATGCACACAAGGGAGAATCCCCCCAGATATTGATGTGCTGTCAGTGTGGGAAGAAAAATAAAATGAACAATCTTTGGAAATTTAAGCAAAATGAGATAATCCGTTCAGAAGTAATGAATTTTCAAAGATTTCATTTCAACCTTTGATAGGCATCCTTGCGTTGGCAGATCATAGGCATACCATTATGTAATGGTACCATGGAGAACACCCCATTCAATTCGTACACACAAATTTACATTTTATCTTTTTAAGAACGCTGTCAACTCAAGGTGCCCACCAGAGGTTGCAATTAACATGTTGAAGACTTACAGCTTTTGAACGGGCTATCTGATTATGCTCAAACTTTCACACATTGTCAATAAAAGCACGCCAAAGTCTAAGGGAGTATCCATTTAAAATCTGTTAATCAATAAAGCCTCATTCCCGACGCTCTTTCCAGTTGAGTTCTAATAAAGGTTATTAACTTCCCATGAGCAAAGAGTGGTGCATATTAAACTCAGATCACAGAGTAATTATAGAGGTAAGAATTTTGTTGCATCGCTACTTCTATGTGACTGGAGGCTATAAAAATGAATTACGAAATTATGATACTTCATGCCACGATCCTGAATACCGCAGACTTTGCAAAATGCTTTTAGGACGCCGGATTCTAGAACTTTAGAAGATCTTAATTTCAATTGTAACGATGATGGTGATCCATTTGGCGCCATGTATCTATTCAGACATTCTAGGCGCAAACCCCACCAAAGATGTCATTCTATAAATGAAAAAAAAAAATGTATTTGTAAAAATTTCATTACGCTGTGTGTGTGTGTGTCTGAGTGTACGAGTTTGTACGGGTCTCTGATAGATAATTCGGCGACCTCTGCGCGAAAAAAATCTGCATAATTTTTATGCCAAACTTTAATTCCGACTCTGCCCCAATATTAGATTCTAGAAACCAATTAGAAACTATTGTTATATTCTGCATATCGTTGCAAATATGTCCGTCTGTGTATACGTACATGCATCGGTGTGTGTGTGTGTGTGTGTGTGTGTGTGTGTGTGTGTGTGTGTGTGTGGTGTTTTGTGTCTATGTGATTGTATACACACATTTTTATTCACCTTTTTTATATTAATTTTACATCCCTCGTATTGCCATCAAGGGGCACACATCCTGAAATACGCCACGGGTTATTGTGATCGAGTGTGTGTATAATGTGTGGGTGACTTTGTTAATCTGTCTGGAAATGGAGTTACAAAGAGCTATCTTGCGACAAACGTCTGTGCGCATTGAATGTTACCTTTTCAACTTCCATACTATATTTTTCATACGGACTACAAAATAGTGTTTTGTCAAACGTATACAAAAATATACAAAAATGACGCCTTTTCACTAAGTTTCTGCATTCAAACAACATAGTTGAATATTGCAAAACTGATGAGCGAGACTACTGTATAAGATACTCAATCGTTCGAAAAATGCATCGATAAGAACTTTGGAAACCACTGCAGTCATAAAATACAATGGATGATAATTGATCTAAAAGACGAAGTTAAAGTTTAGTTCGAAGGATCGAGACTCACTTTTGGGGGCCTTTCTCTTGGACGCCCTTCTGGGGTTTAACAAAAAAAGTTTTTAAAAAATCAACATAAAAAAACAGACCCCCAACGAAGCTTTCTAACTAAGATGTCGCTTGTTCTCAAAATGGGAATAGAATATTCAGAATATTTTAAAGCCATTCTTATAAACAAGACAAACAAGTATTTATTCAATTCGCCATGAAAAATAACTTCGTGACCACGCGAAAACTTGTTTTCCATAAAAAGTTCTTCAGTGGACCTTAGTAATTATCACCCACATTATAATGAGCATAAGAAAATTTTCAAATTTACAAATTTACACAAACTATAAAACTTTATCAAGAAGAATATGTCAGAAGCACCTCGCTCGCATAATTGTATTTGGAGATAGTGGGTGGATATATATTTTCATTTCACGTATTCACATCTATCTCTGTACTTTCTTCATTGTCAATATAATTAAACGAAAATACTTCCAATTTGCAACAATAGAACATTTGTCATTGCGCGATTTTGAATGATTACTTTCTCCTATTGTCCTTCCCCAGAGTGAAGTTAACACCTAAAATCATGAATAATTCCCATAAAGTATTCCGAAAAGAGAAACAATACTTTGAACGAAAAGAGAAACAATCCTTTGAAGGAGATCCACCCACAGCCCTTAAAATAGAAAGCAGTCGCGCGGTAGACTATTTTTAAGCCCCTACAAAGACGGTAAATTGCGTACGTGTACTGGATTTAGATATGTTATTACGGAAGATTGTAAGTGCCTACAAAATGACGAATTAAAAATTAGGTCCTAAAAGACTTCTTTGTTAACAAGAATATATAGTGATGAATTCTTTCAACTCGGCAAGTCGATTTGTGTTGTACATGACGGCATGTTGCCGAGTTGTTGAAACTTGGATATTGGACTTGTCTTTGGACGATGTAACAAGATGACGGGCTCTTGAAACTCAGGTATTTTCCTTGCCTTCCACAAAATACATAATGTCGAGTTCCCCCACTTGGAACATTTACTTGTTGTTTTCATTTAAAGAATACAGGATAGGGAGTTCGTCAACTCGGCATGTTGACTTTTTGGACATGAAGACATGGTGACAAATTCTGGTTACTCCGCAAGTTGTCTTGTTTTTGACAAGGGAGCAAGCTGACAAGTTGTTGCAACTCGAATATTCTTGACTTGTTTGGTAAAAGAATACAAGGTGACAAGTTTTTATAGTTCGGCAAGTTCACACGTTTTTAGAGAATGATACAAGATGACGAGTCCCACAAAGTCGACTTGGCAAGTTTCAAAAAACTGGTCATCTCGTCTAAAAATCACGTCGACTCTACAAATTTCGATAATACATAATTTTTCTTCTTGTCCAAAAAGCAAACTTGCCAAGTTCCAAAAACTCGTAATTTCATCTGCTTGTCCAAATCCTCCAATATTTTTGTCTTCATAAATAGTTGATGGCACTAAGAAGTTTCCATATTTCTGTTAAAGTGGGTTTGCTTTGGGTCGATGGATATTGTGTCCATGTTTATTCACCCTTGTCTTTACATCATCGTCTTCCAATGAAACGTCAAGCGGCCACTTCTTCCACGTCCAAGTGTTTTCGTGACAAGATGCGTGTGGATGAAAATTGACTTATTTTTGGACGAGGAATGAGGAGTTGTTTAAACTCAGATATTCAACTTGCTTTTTACAAGAATATAAGATGACGGGTTCTCCAACCTGGAACATTGACTTGCTTTTGGGAAAAGAATAATAGAATGATGAGTTCCTCAATTCGTTAATCTCATCTGCTTGTCCAAATCCTCCAATATTTTTGTCTTCATAAATAGTCATCTTGATGGCACTTTAAAGTTTCCATATTTCTGTTAAAGTTGGTGTGCTGCGAGTCGAAGGATGTTCTATCCCAGTTTATTCACCCCTGTCTTTACGTCGCCGTCGAATGAAACGTCAACCGGACACCTCGCCACTTCTCCACGTCCCAGTCACTGTGAGCAGAAGTGACAAATGACTTGGACAAAATAAACAACTTCCATTCAAACATTAATGATAGCTAGAGGCGCACAAAAGAAATTACTTTCTATCTAATCCTGTGGTAAAATGTCGAAAAGGTGTTGGTGAATCATAAGGACATCTGCCTTTTATGTTAATCTAGCTATTGTGGATGCTTGAATGCAGTTAATTATTTTATCCCAGTCCTTATTGTCTTCTGCACACAGTGAGTGTTTTCGTGACGAGATGCGTGTGGATGAAATTTGTTGGAGCAAGCCATTAGTGTCAGTGAGTGTAGTATACCTGTCAGATAGCCTGATGCTTGATTAGATACGTTTCAGCATGCTTTAGAAGAGGGAGAGGGGTGTAAATGAGTGTAAAAGGATGCCGAGTATGGGGCACTGTAAGGATTTTTGAGAAGAATACTTTGACAAGAGAGACGTTACCAAAAGGTGATGGGAGGTGATAGCTCGCGACGGAAAATACGTGAACAAAATGCGTTAATAGATATCCAGCCCTAAAAAGGCAAAACAAGCATACAAACAAACTTAGAACTGATTATGACCAATGTCAATTATCAAAAATAACGGTATGATTGAGTGAGGTTAGAATGAGAACTGCAGCAAGAGGTTTAGCAATGGATCGATAGCTTACAGGTTGGAGTTTTAGACCTTTAGAGGGGTTTTAATCGGGAAATCGTGACAATTTATCTTTCATCTTTTCTGTATTGATTTGAGACTTCAGAAATATAAAAAGTCTCCCTCAATGCCACACGAATTAAAACACAAGAAAGGATTGTTTGCTGATACATTTATGTATTAGCAATTGTGTTTTATTTATAATTTTTAATTGGCAGAAAATGTGTGACGATTGCCGAATGCATGGTCCTCGTCATCCTATGATATACAATTTGATTAAAAAAACATTTATTTTCATTACACGAATGAGAACATACAGAGAAAGAGAGAGGGAGAGAGAGAGAGAGAGAGAGAGGGGGGGAGAGAGAGAGACGTACATAGAGAGAGAGAGAGAGAGAGAGATCGATCACTGGAAGAAATATACACACCGTCGGACACACAGCTTAGTCAGGGCTACCATCTACCATTATTATTTTGTTACGTTATTTATTTCTTATTGTCTAGTATAATACTTTTAACATGTAGGCCTGCCAGGATCATGCTCTTAGAAATCTGAACCAGTCGCATTAAAAAAAATGATATCAGTACATCTATTCATATTCTGATTAGCTCATTAATTTAGTTCAGCTTAATGAGTCGATGAGGATATGTTTTAGCACTTATCACATCATAAAATGAATATACAGGTATACTTGATAAGACTCTATGTGGTGTTAAATTCCAAGCCAAATAGCATTATTGATACTTTTTACAACGGTGTGCTATTTTATCTCTTCTGGGTTAAGATTAGTTGATAGTAATTTACGAATTAGCGTATGAACCAAATTTGCAAATCTGATTGTACTCCAAACATGTCAGTCAAATATTGATACTTTATACAATATACGGATATAAAGAGAGTCACCCACTTACGCGCACGCACAAATACACACCCCATACAGGCTCAGAAATTATCATTGTGCCCGCCCCACTCCATTCATCAGACCATGTTCTAAATTTAAACTTACTACTCACAAACACACCCACGCACACAAAAATACACGCACTCATTCCCGATCACACAAACTAAATTGCCCACACATAGTCAAACGCAATTCGGAGAAGTAGCACCCCACTCCCACTCAATCTGTCAATTATTATTTGCAAGCGCAAACACATTTTTGATGATATTTCCTCTAATAATACGAGATATAAGCATTCACTTATACGTAACAGTAAATTACACATAATTACACACCTACACATCCACACATCCACTCATACAGACATAAGATATACACACACGCGTACACACACATATACACACACATACATCAGCAGTAGATAGCTTGTCACTCCTGCTCAATTATGTGCAAGTAAACATTATGAATAATATTCTGAATGCAAACTTCGTCATATTTCTTTACATAAGTGTTCGTATACTTGTGTAAACATACACATGTACACACATACACACACACACACACACGAATACGCACACTAGCGAACTCATACGCACACAAACACAATAGATAGCCTGTCACTCCCTTTCAATCATTTTCAAGTGCATATCGTAAATATTAACTTCCTCATTCTAAGCGTTTATACACTCACACCCGCGAACACACACACACACACACACACATACATGCACATACAATCACACATATACATACACATACACGCACAGAAGTAGAATTCCGGGTACAGCCACTTTATTATCTACAAGTGCATATCAAAAGATTATATTGACTTCCTCATTAGTTCGAAAAATTAGATTGATCGTGTTCTTATATCTTGTGTCACGGTTCCCTTTTTTCACAAATAATTAGAAATGATTTGCCTGTGGTCCAAATCACTATTATAAAGTCACAATATTCTCATCTGTTGAAACCTTCGTTTTAGTAATGAAGTAATTGTATAACATTTTACACAAATCGAATCGATCTTGTGAGAAATTAAAACCAGGATCATTATCTCAACGCGATTACACAATTTGATACATTCGTACCACCTAATACATGACCTATTCTGTTAATCTTCAATAAAGAGCTCATGATTCTTTATCTCAAGTTGATATAAATCTAAGAGTTCGGCCAAGCGCACAAGATGATTAAATCATTTAACACAATCGATAAAAGCTGGAGTAGCGATGATTTACATATTCCCCTGAGCTCTCCCGCCTTTTCTAGTACAACAATGAACCCTGACAAAAAGACATATACATATACACACACCACGCGCACACACCCACACACGCACAAATATTTTATTAGAAATTAGATGTTTATACACTAATATGTAATATTCACTTTTCCAGAGTCACACACCAACACATCCACACTTCCACCCACCCAGATATAACACACACATCAGCAGTAGACAGTCTGTAACTTCCACTTAATTAGTGACATGTGTAAGTCATGAATAATATTCTCGATGCGAATTTCTTCATTATTTCAAGATTTAAACATGCATAAATGCACACATACACACGTACACACACACACACACCCACATATAGACATAGACGCAAAAAGTAAATTTGATATCGACTTCCTTTGATATTAATAAGAAAAATTAAAGGAATCGTGTTCTCATTTTAGCCAACTTTCCCTTTTCAAACTACTCTTTAGAAATAATTTTCTTGTAGTTCAATTTACTTATACAATGGCACAATATCAATATAATTAAAACTCGTATTTTAGCATTTGTAAGCTACATAACATTGAGCACATGACAATTCATCTTTAGAGAAATCAATAACATTACTATTAACTCAATGCGATTACACAAATTTGACACATTATCGCCACCAAATACATGACCTATTCTGTTAATCTCCAATAAAGAGCTTATGATTCTTTATCTCGAGTTGATATAAATCTAAGAAATCAGCCAAGCGGGCAAGATGACTAAATCATCTAACACAATCGATAAAAGCTGGAGTAGCGATGATTTACATATTCCCGAGAGCGTTCCCTCCTTTTCTAATACATCCACATCACCTTATCAGTCGGAGGAGCATTGTTCGCCATTGTATGCGTACTGGGGAGCATTTTCACTTTAAGGAGAATGTGCACTTAGTCGATCACATTGTCCATCTTCGTCGACTGTATAATCTTTAATTTGATATTCGTCGTCACATAACTTTAACATATGAAAAGCAGGTCATTTAAATAAAGTGCATCGTCAGACATTCATCAATAGATTTTTTTTACTCTGAATGTATGAAACAAAATAGCAAATGATAGTTATCACTGATTAATTTTGTATTATGACTTGGTGTTTGTGATGTGAGATATAAGATAGATTGACAAAAATAATCTCTGAAGCATATGACTCTATATTTACATGAGCGGCAAACAATGTTTTTTACACTAAATATATGAACAAATACAAAATTATCGTTATAACGGATTTTTACCATTATGACATTGTGTTTGTGATGTAAGATATTTGAAACATTTGTAAAAAAAAAAAAAAAAAAAAAAAAAAAAAAAAAAAAAAAAANGGAGTTACAAAGAGCTATCTTGCGACAAACGTCTGTGCGCATTGAATGTTACCTTTTCAACTTCCATACTATAAAAGTCCATATGAAAAATTATTTTTCATATGGACTACAAAATTATTTTGTCAAATATATACAAAAAATATACAAAAGTGGCGCCTTTTTACTAAGTTTCTGCATTCAAACAACATAGTTGAAAAATATCCAAACTAATGAGCGAGACTACTGTATAACATACTCAATCGTTCGAAAAATGCATCAACGAGAACTTTGGAAACCACTGCAGTCATAAAAAAACAATGGATGATAATTGATCGAAAAGACGACGTTAAGGTCATTTCATTCCATTTGTTAATGATCATGGATGTTGCTAGTCCGAAGGCTTGAGACTCACTTGGGGGGGGGGGATTTTCTTGGACGCCCTTCTGGGGTTTAACAAAAAAAGTTTTTAAAAAATCAACATAAAAAAACAGACCCCCAACGAAGCTTTCTAACTAAGATGTCTCTTGTTCTCAAAATGGGAATAGAATATTCAGAATATTTTAAAGCCATTCTAATAAACAAGACAAACAGGTATTTATTCAATTCGCCATGAAAAATAACTTCGTGACCACGCGAAAACTTGTTTTCCATAAAAAGTTCTTCAGTGGACCTTAGTAATTATCACCCACATTATAATGAGCATAAGAAAATTTTCAAATTTACAAATTTACACAAACTATAAAACTTTATCAAGAAGATATTTCAGAAGCACCTCGCCCGCATAATTGTATTTGGAGATAGTGGGTGGATATATATTTTCATTTCACGTATTCACATCTATCTCTGTACTTTCTTCATTGTCAATATAATTAAACGAAAATACTTCCAATTTGCAACAATAGAACATTTGTCATTGCGCGATTTTGAATGATTACTTTCTCCTATTGTCCTTCCCCAGAGTGAAGTTAACACCTAAAATCATGAATAATTCCCATGAAGTATGCCGAAAAGAGAAACAATACTTTGAACGAAAAGAGAAACAATCCTTTGAAGGAGATCCACCCACAGCCCTTAAAATAGAAAGCAGTCGCGCGGTAGACTATTTTTAAGCCCCTACAAAGACGGTAAATTGCGTTCGTGTACTGGATTTAGATATGTTATTACGGAAGATTGTAAGTGCCTACAAAATGACGAATTAAAAATTAGGTCCTAAAAGACTTCTTTTTTAACAAGAATATATAGTGATGAATTCTTTCAACTCGGCAAGTCGATTTGTTTTGTACATGACGGCATGTTGCCGAGTTGTTGAAACTTGGATATTGGACTTGTCTTTGGACGATGTAACAAGATGACGGGCTCTTGAAACTCAGGTATTTTCCTTGCCTTCCACAAAATACATAATGTCGAGTTCCCCCACTTGGAACATTTACTTGTTGTTTTCATTTAAAGAATACAGGATAGGGAGTTCGTCAACTCGGCATGTTGACTTTTTGGACATGAAGACATGGTGACAAATTCTGGTTACTCCGCAAGTTGTCTTGTTTTTGACAAGGGAGCAAGCTGACAAGTTGTTGCAACTCGAATATTCTTGACTTGTTTGGTAAAAGAATACAAGGTGACAAGTTTTTATAGTTCGGCAAGTTCACACGTTTTTAGAGAATGATACAAGATGACGAGTCCCACAAAGTCGACTTGGCAAGTTTCAAAAAACTGGTCATCTCGTCTAAAAATCACGTCGACTCTACAAATTTCGATAATACATAATTTTTCTTCTTGTCCAAAAAGCAAACTTGCCAAGTTCCAAAAACTCGTAATTTCATCTGCTTGTCCAAATCCTCCAATATTTTTGTCTTCATAAATAGTTGATGGCACTAAGAAGTTTCCATATTTCTGTTAAAGTGGGTTTGCTTTGGGTCGATGGATATTGTGTCCATGTTTATTCACCCTTGTCTTTACATCATCGTCTTCCAATGAAACGTCAAGCGGCCACTTCTTCCACGTCCAAGTGTTTTCGTGACAAGATGCGTGTGGATGAAAATTGACTTATTTTTGGACGAGGAATGAGGAGTTGTTTAAACTCAGATATTCAACTTGCTTTTTACAAGAATATAAGATGACGGGTTCTCCAACCTGGAACATTGACTTGCTTTTGGGAAAAGAATAAAAGAATGATGAGTTCCTCAATTCGT
>BQKZ01005730.1:0-25890 GCA_036244855.1 Temnopleurus reevesii | reverse complement strand
AAAAAAAAAAAAAAAAAAAAAAAAAAAAGGAAAGGAAAAAATCTAAAACATAAAACCATATATTCTTATGAACGACAAACAATGTTTTATAAAATATCAAGGCAACCTATGTTGGTTTCGCGCGACGTCCAAATCGACCAGCTTGTAATTTATTCCTTCAAACGTCATCGACATAATTAAAAAAAAAAGAAACCAAAACTGTGCATTAGAAACTACATGACTGTCAATGGATGCACATGGGAACAATGGCAGACAAAATGACGTCACGTGAATAATCAATGAGCAGGTTGGAAATTACCATACAACATTTTTTCCTCGTGTGTATGACAGACCTACATCTCAAACCACGCCTACTGAATATTGAATGACCGACAACTCCACATCGTCATCACTGTGAACAGTGGGGACAATAGCCTGGGACAAAGTAAACAATTTCATGTAAGCATTCATAATAGCTTCATGATCGCAAAAGAAAGTCATTGATGCGACTCTTTGTTCAACATTTTTCCACAGAATAAGACGGATGGACATTCCTTTTTGTGTGTTAAGCTGTTGTTTATAATAATAATATATGCAATTTATATAGCACACGTATCTCCTCTCATTGCTGAGTGCTCAAGGTGCTTTACATTATTATTACCCTGGCTTTAGCCCGGCAGCCACCATCAGTAAACTTGGCATTTCAAGGAATAAATATTCCTGCCAGGTACCCATTCACCTCACCTGGGTTAAGGGCAGCACAGTGTGGATAAATTTCTTGCTGAAGGAAATTGACGCCATGGGTGGGATTCGAACCTACGACCATCTGGTTGAAAGGCGAGAGTCACGACCACTTGATTGGGGTTTGTTTACTTTGTCCAAGGCCTTTGTTCCTCCCACTCACAGTGCAGCATCATCATCATCACCGCCTTGTTGAGCAAACGAGGCACGAGGCATTGTATGCATACAACATCTCATGAACATGTCGACTTTCAGACGAGAACACATCACAACCTGTCCCCGGATATTAATATCGAGGCTCGCAGTCAGTCCCCGGGGACACGACTCTTTCTCTCGTACTTGGGGAAAAAAAATTGTGTGTCATATTTTGGTGTAGATAAGGGTTAAATTCATAGAGGGTCGTTGCACCAATTAATGTTTCCCTTTTCGTCGTATTTTGTTTTAAATATAAATATTACATTCAGTATTTCATGTTCCCCGTCGGTGCTTCGCTTAATATGCAAAAATGTATTTGCATTTAGAATTTTTGAGAATTATGAGCATCATTATTGATCTTCAAATTTTGACATTTACATAAATGCAAATAAGTTTTCTTCTTGATTACGTTTTTAAACTGCACATATTTAGGTCTATAAGATACTCGCGGAATCAGATTGAATATTTAGTTTTCTGGTTTAAACTTTTTGGCATAGATACTGCAAAAATCGAATGTAATATCTAAAGTTAGAGATCATGCCAATGCGTAAATTAAAGCGTAAATCCTTTTGAAGTGATCTAAAAAAAGAGAAATGTACCTTACAGATAATAAAATGCGTACTTTATCAGCCACTCCGCAGCTAATGTTCAAATTACGTACAGCACCATGAAAGCAAGATGTCCTTCAAACAATTCTTTGTGTATATCAATAGTGATATCATGTATAAGTAATGGGGCAAATTAGCCTGAATACACCTTGGAAATTGTAAACACATGAATGATGAAACTCATAACATAAAAACTCAAGTTCGCAATTTGCAAGAACGTCACAAATCCTCGAGAGATGTTAAGGTGTGGAGTAAAAACCAATCTGAAGTGTCATACCATCAATGCATTAAGAGCAATTTATAATTAATTCGCAAATGAGTTATCAAGTCGCTTTCTCACACATCCTATTACCAGCAAACCCCATATCTGCCTCCAGTATCAAAGAGATATTACAATACAGGTTGCTCCAATAAAAATGTCCCCGGCAAACTGTCTATATCTAAGATATATTCCGAAAGAGTTTTTTTTTCTCTCAACGAGACACGTGAGCTTTATTTCATCAAAATCGAACCATCCTGTCATAAGTTAGGTCACTTTTTGTGGGTCAATGTCGGATCGACAAAAATCGCCTAATTTTGTATATACCTCGTTTTTTCGTTAAATGATTTTTCATTTCACTTTTCTTTTCTTTGATAAGCTTCATTGTTACGAATTCAGGCATTGTTTGCATCATCTTTCTCTTTTCCATTTACACCTTGGATATTGAAAAAGAAAAATAGATAATTTTTTTATGAGATACAAAGTGAGGCGAATTCAGTTTGGGCAACACGTAAAATGCCAGATCGAATTTAGCCGCCTCCGAACAAAGAGTCGTGTTGGGTCGTGTTAAGGCGTTTACAGTCGGGGGTTCTACGCGACTGGGATTGGACCGATTTTGTTGGAGTAAAAAATTATTCGTCTTGTTAAGAAGTACTATATAAATGTCATAATTATGGCAAAAGGAAAGCTTTATTGGGACACTCTGTACTGGAAGCAAGCAGACAGAAATCAAACTGATTGTTCATCCAGCCACGAAGCTAGTCGCGTGGCAGCAGACCAGGAGCTAATGTAGGCCTACCCTCGCAAAGGCTTTGTCAGACATAAATTGAGGTGCTTTTGATTGCGTCCATTGATTTTATTCAAGCTTTCATCGTGCTTGGAAACGGAGATACTCTTGTGCACTCAAAGAATCGGGATGCAATATTACTATCTTTCTCTTTCTCTCTCTCTCTTGCATTTTCCACTCCAAAATGCATTACCGACTATCACTATGAGAGATATTCAAGGTTGAAATTATAAGAGACATCGACAATTAAACGCATTTAAAGAACATAGGGACATGATACGTGTACGCCATGTTTTAATTTTCACGTATTTTATCTTCAATACGTGTGGTATATTTATATTTATATATATATTTCACGTATCTTCATGATTTTAGATGTAGTAGCTGTAGATACGCGATTTGAATCACTATCAGTCACAATGATAGGATAATATGAAACATTTTCCTTACGCGTGTCTTCACGTATCTTTATGTTTTTAAGTGTATCAATAATTGTAAGATACATGATTTGTATCACTAGCAATCATAATTATTATGATTGAAATTAGAATTAGAATACATTACTCCTAGACTATTCTATGAAAGCTTTCATAGTGATCCGTGGGAAGAATGAAATATACATTATTCATTTTATATGAGAATATAGCCATGGAAACACTCAAGACAATGCTGGAACAGGTTAGCATTTTGTCTTGATGCTTTTTATGTTTTTTTTTTCAACTTTAATCAAGTCAATATTTTATCGACACAACCAAACAGGTAGACACGTTCTCTATAATGTTGCAATGAGGCAGCAAACGGTTCGGTATTCGCAAAACGTTGAAATTCAAAAGCTTTCATCTTAATAATCTTCCCTCTCTTTTTCTCTGACGCATTTTCTAAGAGCGTTTCTTTTACTCCCTTTATTTTCTCCCCAATCAACTAGATGTATATTTTTCGCCCGCGAAGCATTGTCCGTGATCAGGTTACATCAGCTTCGAGTCGTCGTCTCTCTCGCGGCGCCACGATTAGCCTTGCGTCAAGCCGCAGACACTTTTTAATACGACTTAAATCGGTATCTCAAGGGCTTTTCCCAATTAATATATGCACCTCCAGTTTCGCGCAATTACCTGCGGATATCAATGTGCTTGAATGTATTGTATTTCTCCTTACATTGTTATTTTTTGTATCAATAACCCGAACTATACTCGAAAAGATATGCTTGATAGGAAAATGCTAAGTCCCGGTGTCTTTATAGACAACTACGCTATGCATAGTGATAGGTAAGATATGACCTCCTTGCCTATTGCTCTTTCACAGAAATAATGAAATCCTCTCTTCACGTAGGGGCATCAAGATTTTTCCTAAATTTACGGTTAACAGCGGTTGCTATCGCGAAAATCAAGAAAAACTGTAATAGAATTGCTTATAAATTAACAAATTTGTTTTTCATTTCAAATTAAACACGCTAATGTTCATTTTTAGCTTACTGCGTACTTTTTTGCGGAAATTAAATTGATGAAGATTTTTTTAAAGATACAGTTATGGTACTTCTTTTTTATTTAGTTAGTAATATATGAAAAACATGAAATAATAACAATAATATAATAATGATAATAATAACACTAATAATAATAATCATAATAACGATTTATATTTTTCTTGCGATTACTATTCTCATCGTCATCATCATCATCATCATCATTACTAATATTATTATCATCATCATCATCATCATCATTACTAATATTATTATCATCATCATCATCATCATCATCATTACTAATATTATTATTACCATCATCATTATTATCATTATTATCATTATTATACTTATTATCATTATTATTGTTATTATTACTATTATTGTTCTTAGTATTATTATTAGTAGTAAAGTAGTAGTGGTAGTAGTAGTAGTAGTATTAATATTACTATTATTATTACTATCATCATCATTATTGATATTATTATCATCCATCCATGTGTACAATTCATTTGCGTGTAGTGATGATAGTAGTCTCAATATATATTTGCATATTTCATTATGTCGTACAATTTTATCTGACGTCAGTCGAATTCTTAATCGCAATTCATTAATACGTAGGCCTATGTCCATTTTCTGTCAGCAGCCCGAAATCGCGGTTACTCCCTTATCCGGCCACATCTTAAAAATAGAATTCATGACAAAAATAAGTGAGTCTTTTGATTGGCCTGGACTGTCCTCGAACCCTTCAGACTATTGTTCTGGGCACTAATCATATTAGTATAATCATATTAGTATGTTACCTGGGATGTGTTCGTTAAGCCCCGGTCACACAGGACCCCGGAAGCAACAGAATTCACCCGGACTCTTTGTTTAATTCACAGTGAACTGCCTCAGAACAACGAGTCGGGGTGAATCGTGTTGCTTCCGCGGTCCTATGTAACCGGGGCTTTACAGTTCTATGTGACTAATATATCCCGTTAGTTTGACTAATCGACTAAATTTAGATTCTCAGATCGCAAGAAAGAATCGATCAAAACTTCTTTGCCGAGTGAAAAGTTCTCTACACTTTGAGTAGAAGAGACAAAAGCCTTGGACAAAGTGAACAAAATCCATTCAGGCATTAATAATAGCTTGCCACAAAAGAAATCTTCATCCGTCTCATTTTCTCGAAAAATTTTTGAACATTATTTTTTTGTGTGTGATCATGAACTACTGCCGATATTAACTTTTATTAACCAATAATTTATATCGTCACATGATTTTTATTTTTTTTTATTTGACTAATTATGGGCCGTACAACAAAATAAACAAATAAAGAGTATCAATTTGGTTAATATTTCAATTATCCCAGAGCAAATATGATGTGAAAGAGGTTACTACATGATTATAAATAAATCACTTCGCTTTTAAGTGGATAAGGAATAAACCTGAAGTTGAAGATCACACTTGCTTGTCGAAACCCCCAGTTTTGTGGGTCGATTGTGATTGAGGGGAAATGCACCGAGATGGTATTTATATCACGTTTTGCTTCTGGATGAATACATGGAAGCTACCATAATCTCAATATCTTCGAACGTCAAAATGTGATAAAAATAGATTAATTCTGATCGCGATGAAATAGAGAGAATTGGAAAGAGGAATTTGAGTGACCGTATTAGTACTCAAGTCAAGTTGCACAAGTAAGGCTGACAGTATGAATAAATGATTTTGGTTTCATCATGGTTTTAGAAATATGATTTTAATGACATTGTTTGAAATTATTGATTGGCTTGGAAATTGATTAGCTTAATGCTATCAAACTTGATTTATCCGGATCCAAGATCCTTGCGGGACTAGAATTGTCTTTAAAATGCCAATGGTAAGAGCGGACATTGATATGAAACATCCTGCTCAAATTTTTAATTCGAGCTGAACTAAAATTTCTCGACATATTTTGCTGCGAAGAATTTTCATCTGATATAGTTACAAAGATTTCATAAATTATACAGATTAATTGTTAAAACATGAAGCTAGTCAGCTAAGAATTTGTTACTACACAATATATGCATTTGAATTAATCACCACAACTTATACATTTCAAATTCACGAAGGAGACTTATGATCATGGGTTTTAAGTTTTGTTTGAAATGGCAGACTAGATTTGTGAAAGCCTGAGAGGGGAAATTCACCTCCTTTTCATCCACAATTATCATTCAATAGCACATCTTCATTTCATAATTCCCCACGAAGCAAAACGGCCAAATTATAAAAACGAGATCGTCGTGATGTCATTTTAAAGCCGGAAGTGAGACCATTGGCGTTACTTGAACAAGAATAATTGATCTAGATCTGGGGAGAGTGAAAGCTCTTCACATCGGCTGTAAAAACCACCTTTTGACGCTGTTGTGCCCATTTCTGATATCTCTAACGACAGACAGTAGTTTGCATCGGCAATCAATGATCGCGAATGTTACCACATAAGCCGCATTACTGCGCAGCTAAAACCAGACTGAATCATTAGACCAGGAGAAAAATGTTTAGTTATCGATATATTTTTCCTAAATCTTGATACGTCGATAATTTCTAAACACACAATAATTATAGGGCAAAAAAAAAATATATAAGATAACTTACAAAAATAAGAAAATTATTTCGACTCATGTAATTTACATGTCTATCTCTGACATGTCTGAATAGGCCGATTACATAGATTCAAATCTATGCACGTTTCTTTGCAACAAACGCAGTTCGGTTTTATTCCATAAACAGGTAGATAACAATCGAACTATACAATGCTTGTAGTTCAGTTTGCATGCATTACATGTTGCTATGTCGGGCAAGCCTCGAGCAAGCTTTTAAATTGACAAGAACAATCTCTGTGTATCAAGAACGAATAATATCTATTAGAAAACCCGCCTATCGCCATGATTTTTTAATGTGAAACAAGTATTTTTAAAAAGTTCACATCGAGCTACTTACACGAGAGTCGATCTCTTTAGGACAACTTACCAACGTCTTTTCTTCACCTTAACACTGATTCGGAATAAACATAGAACATAGAATAGTTTATGGCTCTTGGACATCTGATCCAGTGTCAACTTTGAAATATAGGTAAATCTAAATCATTGATAAGTTCTGTCGTGAAAGAACAGTCCCTGTTTAATTTTGCAATATTTTCTTTAACATAAATTCCGATTTTGTTGTGTTGTTAGTTAGTGCCTTCTTCGAGCAAAATAAGAAAAATTGCTATGCGCGAGTGTCGCGCCAGTGTCTACGTGCTTCAGCCACCATCAGGACCCTGGTCGAACCTATCAATTTTTGATTAGGTAATTCCCCGCTGGGATGACAGCGACTGTTCTTTTACTACTATTTACAAATCGCCCCGTGGTCTCACTCGCAGCCCGTCTTTCAGTGTCTAGGTCCATGGTGTACAGAGATTGTTCTACTACTGTTTACAAAATGCCCCGTAGTCTCACTCGCAGCCAACCTTTTGGTGTGACGGAGAATGTTCTTCTACTACTGTTTACAAATCGCCCGTGGTCTCAGTCGCAGCTCGTCTTTTGATCTGACGGAGACTGTTCTACTACTGTTTACCAATCACCCCGTGGTCTCACTCTCAGCCCGTTTTTGGTCTGACAGTGGCTGATGATGATGATGAATTTGTTCTACTGCTACAGTATTGACAAGACTCCCCTTGGTCTCACTCGCAGCCCTTCTTTCGGTTTGATAAAGACAGTTCTTCTTTTACTGTTTTCATATCGCCCCGTGGTCTCGCACGCAGCCCGTCTTTCGGTTTTTAAGTTTACAAATCGCCCGAGGTCTTGCTCGCAGTCTTCCTTTCTAGGCAGATATTGTTTTTTTCAAGTAGTGTTTACAAATTGCCCCATGGTCTTGCTCGCAAACCCTCTTTTGGTAAGATGGAGACTTCTTCTACAACTATTTACAATTCGCCCCGTGGTCTCACTCGCAGTCCGTCTTTCAGTTTGAAGAAGACTGTTCGTCTACATTTTAACAAGACGTCACTTGGTCTCGCTCACAGACCCTTCTATAGAGACTGTTCTACTACTGTTTACCAATCTCCCCATGGTCTGACTCGCAGCCCGTCAATCGGTTTTCCAGGTTTACAACGTCCCGCGGTCTTATTTGCAACCCCATATTCACTGGTATTTCAACTTGCTAACTTGCCAACTTGACTCGCACCCTGAGTCAATTTTTCTTTTGCCCGCTTGAGATGATAAAAAAAAAATGGATTTTCCTGCCACGAAATATTTCATTAGAATGGTTTGTCACGATTATGAACGAATGTGCGAATGCTTCTTTTACATAAACGGGCTATATTTCATCGGGGCAAAGAAATTTTCTCGATAAATGATGTCATAATAATGACTTATCCGGCTTACCCAACACACAACATGACATAAGTCCTTATAATCGTTGTTCATGGCAATTTTAGCAATGAAAAAAAATTGGTATTAGAATATTGAGTCCATAGGAGGTTTAAAGGACTTGTGATCGTCATGGATGGTGGAAATTCTAGGCAAAAACATTGGTCAGCTTCCCTACACATCCTGAAAAGTGCGACCATTTTGAAGTGGTACAATTGAATATGACCACTAACGTATTTTGATTAGTGTATAATAACTTTTGCATATTATAAATGGCATTTGAAGACTCTAAGGCAGAGACTAGGAGACAATTACTTGTTAGGTTAGTTATTTTCCCCTCCGTGAAAGCGTGACGAAGCACACCATGATTCATACATAGATGCTGGGTGCTGCCCGGAATCGGAAAGATGACCATTCATAATGTCAACTTTATTGTCAGTTTCCGAGAGGAGGTGGAGAACATCCCCAGTGCCGAGTGACACGGAGGATCGCAGCCCTTCACTCTTAGCAGAAGGGACAGAGGCCTGTGACAAAGTAAACAACCTCCATTCAAACATTAACAATATAAGCAATAACACAATATATTTCCATCTATCTCATTCTGTGGAAAAATGTTTAACAAATGTCAACGTTACGGTCAGCTTCTGAGAGGAGAACATCCATATTGCCGAGTGACATGGGGGATCGCATCCCTTCATGATGCTATATGCACTGTGAGCAGAAAGGACAAAGGCCTGGGACAAAGTAAACAATCTGCACTAAAATATTAGCAATAGCTAGATGGATACAACAGAAATGTCCATCCTTCTCATTCTGTGGCAAAATGTTAAACAAATGTCAACTTTATTGTCAGCTTCCGAGAGGAGGTGGAGAACATACCCAGGGCTGAGTGACATGGGGATCGCATCCCTTCATGAAGTTATGCACCGTGAGCAGATAGAGACAGAGGAAGGGGACGAAATAAACAACCTCCATTCAAACATTTACGATAGATATATGGATACAAAAGAAATTTCCATCATTCTCATTCTCTGGCAAAATGTTGAACAAATGTCAACTTTATTGTCGGCTTCCGAGAGGAGGTGGAGAACATCCCCAGGGCTGAGAGACATGGGGGATAGCAATCCCTTCATCATGATGATATATACGCACCGTGAGCAGATAGAGACAGAGGAAGGGGACAAAGTAAACAATTTGCACTCAAATATCAGTAATAGCTAGATTGATACAACAGAAATGTCCATCCTTCTCATTCTGTGGAAAAATGTTGAACAAATGTCAACGTTATTGTCAGCATCCGAGTCAGAAGAGAACACCCCCAATGCCAAGTGCAAAGTAGTCAGGCAGATATGTGACAAAAAATGGCCAAGTTGCTCGGATCCGGCAGAAAGCGTGAAATTTGGCATATAGGGGTATTTTGAGTCGCTGATTTCAAAAATTGCCGGCCACAGACGATCCGAGCATCGGGTCGGCGGCCATTTTGAAATCCAAGATGGCCGCCATCTGAAAATGACCAATCATGGTTTTCTCCCGTTCTACACCGCATTGGGCACTGAAATTTGGTACGTGTGGGTATTTTGGGGTGCTNGGGGGGGGGGGTTGCATCCTTTCTTGATGCTGTTCACTGTAAGCATGAGATGGCAGAGGAATGGGATAAATAAACAACATCCATTCAAACAAAAGCTGACACAAGAGAAAATTCCATCCTTCTCATTATGTGGTAAATATGGAACAAAGTCGCACCTGATGGGACTTTCTTTTGCTATCATGAAGTTATTGTAAATGATTGAATGTAGTTGTTTACTTTGTCACATTCCTTTGTACTTCCTGCTCACAGTGATGAGAAAGAACCTAAAATTGATTCCATGTGTCAAAATTTAGTAGCCTAAAATTACTAACATACTCTAGTAATCTTTAAATAATAAAGTCTAGTGGCTGATTCTATCCTTATCCCGTGACAAAGTGTGACGAAGCTCATCTAGATTCTAGACATCTAAATTTTGATTATAAATGTTTCTGCCATAAGTAATGAATAACAAAAGCTTCCGTAAAGCCCCGGTCGCATAGGACCCTGGAAGCAACACGATTCATCCCCATGATCCCGACTCCTTGTTAATTCACAGTTAACTGCCTCAGAACAATGAGTCGGGGTGAATCGTGTTGCTTCCGGGGTTCTATATATGACCGGGGCTTTAGATACATCAATCAGAATACGAGAAAACAAACATCATCGTGATAGTAACCCGATTAACACGTTAATAAAATTGTTTTCATGTTGAATTACATGTTTGAGAAAAAATGCGCCAAATGAGTCAGGACCTTTCTGAAATTTAATTTAAGAATTGGCAACAACAGACAATGGAACATGTTGGATATTAGCTCAGGATCCTGTTAACTCATGGCGACCTCCTTCATAATGCATGAGGCCAAGGAAAGTTTAACATCTGGAATAACACCTCTTTGAAGTAGGTTCGATGCCGCGTCTTAAAGAATGACAAAAATGCTGGCAAATATGTGCTTCCTATAACGCTTCATCAGGACGGAGAACAATCACTGAACACGTTGCTAGAATAGCCAATTTTCGTTAGTAACGAAAGTTTTATTGTGACGGTAATTATATTTTTTCAGGTTTTCGCTGAACAAGTACCGCACATAAATAAGCACATAGGTTAAGTGAAATTTGGTACCAGCGATCGGAATTTGCAAGAATTAAAACAATGATTTCTACAATAGGACATTACTTTACACGAATGGCCTTAAGGTTTTTGATAGAACAATATCTTAATACAGTGTATATATAAATATGAAAAATACAACGATCGGAAGTAATCGGAACACACTTAAATCTGTAGCAAAAAGAGTCCATGTGAATTACAGTTTCTTAGTTATATCTCAATAAATAATACACAGTAAGACTTGTAACTTAAGATTATGATCCAAAATTATTATTAATAAATTTACCTTAAATTTTATTACTGAGCATCCTAAATTTTTAGATCGGTTGATATTTCAAAATCACTCCAGTTATATTTGGCGGCATCGAACCTCGGACAAAAAGGATCACCCTATGTATTGTTCCTCTTTTGAATTAGACCAGGGGCCTGTAACATAAAAGAGATGCAATTAATCTTGCAATTAATTGCATCTCTTTGGTACACATTTTGCCATAGACTTACGATAAATATTTATTGCAAGTTTAATTGCATCTTTTATGTTACAGGCCCCAGGTGTTTCACATTCAAGACTCTGAGCTGTTACTCCATTCTTACAACCCTCCTTGATGATACAGACCTGGGGAAGAAGCATGAGGAGGAATAGACAACCTTAATGCCCAAACTCCCAGTTGAATACGTCGTGCGCAATCAACTTACGTACATTGATGGGCTCACTTGCCGATGCCAAAATTATTTGAAAATTCATTTGGCACTTGGCTGGCAAATTTTGATGACATGGTTCGGATTGTTTCATGTTCGCATATATTGCGTTGATGAAGATGAGTTCCATGTGTCTAGACATCGAAAGGGTTTTAGTAATATAGGGCGCCGGTGTCTTAAGTAGGTGGTGTTAAAAAAGTAAGGGATGAAATTGAAGGGTTAATATTGACGAGTGCATGACGATCATCCAACCTTTTTTTTTTCGTCAACTCCAATATAAATCTTTGTCAGCTTGATATCTTTTTGAAAGGCTACTATGTATTGATGCCTTAAGATATGAGTTATGAAATAATTTCTTTGATGTCATTTGAATATTGCTGATGTAATCACCACTATGTGTTTATCATTAGACCATAACTTCTGCACTTTTGTTGCACTTTCGTCTCGCGTTGCCCGACACAATAATGATATGCTTCAAATCAAATCTTTACCGCTTCGGGTACGATCTCAATAGAGGGCATCTAACTCGCAGTGACAATGAAATTGGCGCCAATTTTTCTAAGGTTAGCATCGACGTAGCACACCCCAACAACCTGTGCTCATGGAGGCATCCACCGGGGCTGCGATACTAATGCATCTAGCATCATCATGCCTGTGATATTGAAGCATCCGCCGGTTCCCGCCATTCGCCAAGCCCGCGCGATACCAAGACATCCTCCATCAGGGGCAGTGATATTGAGGCATCCATGCGCCACGGATGAGTGGCTCCCCCAATAATGGAATCATCACCGACGATGGATTCTCCATCAGGGATGGGGGATGATGGGGCTACCACGCAACTTGAATACGCCTCATATATCAGCCTCCATTATTAGGCTCTGTCATCATCCCTAACCAAATGAGGTTTGCTCACCATCCGTTGGCATATTTTAGAATATTGTCAATATTGTCTTTAAAGTGCAAATTATAACTGTTGGTACAATAATGGTCCGTATGGAAAGAGAAAAAAAATGTACATACTCAAATACACATACATAATACGCACACATACATACCCACAAACACAAAGACACACAAAAACACAATACACATTTAAAGTCACACACAAACACATACACACACACACACTTTAAATGACTCCAATTATAGTGACTGACACACAGTTGTCCTTGGAGCCTTGATACTCAGAAAGGTTTTTAAAAGATATCAAAAGATTAATCGCAGTTGTCACTTATAGATTAATTAAAAAATCCATACGATTCTCTCCATTTTCTCTTTCTCGATAGACCTATATGTCTACCTTTTATTATTGATTGAAGATCAAGCTTTCCTATTTATTTCCGATGCATTGAGTTCACTTTCTAAGTTATGATGGCGCCAACTTTCAATAAGATATTAATAGAAAACCTCGTAAACATGCAAGACAAGTCAAAATGATATCAATAAACGTCCGGTAAATAACAATAAGCAAGTATTAACAAGTGATGGATTTTACATTAATAATATACAATTCACACAGAACTCGTTGAAAGTCATGTTGGATTTTAATATGATAAAAGTACACAAAAAAATAAAGAATGATATGGTAGATTTCTTTTTCACTAGTTAGCTTAAAATCTATCTTAGAAAATTTTCAGGAAGATTGTCAGAATTATTTCATAATCTTTCTCATATCTCGACAAAAATCATGTCAATCACATTACTTTTTCTTACAAACATTTAGTGCGATAATTTCCGATATAGAGTCATGATGTACATCTGCTTATTGGTTGTATAAATTTGTAAATTGTGTAAATTTGAGTAGATTTAAGTTGTTATTTTACATGTACTTTACTACTATTGTTTAATGTAATGTACAATTATTATATTATTATTATTATTGTATAATTTTAGTTATTTCTAGTTAATCTTAAAATGGTTACTTATCATACGATAGCGTTTCTTAATCTTATTATGTGTATCGACGAATTAAAACTTTGTATGTGGTTTACGTATGCACCGCATTTTTAAAAGTGCTGTTTTTATAGATTAATTTGTCTTTGTTTTTTTCATTTAAATGCTTTTCATCTTCTTCTTCTTTGAACTTTAGCTCGGATTTGTTGAATGTATTTGGAGGGTGTGATGTAAAATGACTTCAATTATTTCTATAATATGTTTCGTGATAAAAAAAAATATAGGACAAATCGTCAGAAAATGACGTACAGATTACGAGTTTCCATCATTCTCGAGTTAGGATACTCCATCCTCAATATATTTTTCGACATGGAATAGTCTATACACATAATCATGTTCACGAGCAACCAACATAATTAGGGAATTTCCATGCCAACGCCTCACATTGTCTGCGTTTTCCCCCTTCCTCAATCTCATGTCTACTCGAGGCATGAGCACGTGCCTATTGTTCAGCGTCAAAACACTTGAATAATGACCATGGACTAGACACGATGGAAAAAAAAATGCTCGAAACGCGACAGATGTGGAACATTGCTTGCTTCAATAATGGTTCCTTTCATCGAAATCCACTTCACATTAACAAAGGATCATTCACATTTTTACTCCACGTCGAGCAACCTGCCCCTTTAATATCTCTTTCAGTAGACTTTCTATGAATGGTTATAGCACCATGATTTTAGCACCGAAATGTAGATTGCTATCAAATCATCATTTTAAGTCTATTATTAGGCTATATAAATATTTAAGTGTATATTGATTCGGAAATCATACTATAATATCTCATGTCAATCACAAGTAGCCAAAAATACAATTGAATAATAGAAAAAGAGAACCTATAGAAATAAGCGTTAGTCTTGTGTAAAATAATGATGAAACATTTTAACTTTTAGAGACTTTCAACTGATAAATGATAGACTGTTATATTCCTACCAATAAAGCTGAGACAATGATATATAGAACGAAATGGTTTTTATTTAAGAAAGGGTCTGATACCCAGATTTACGTAATTTTTATTAAGGATTTGGAATCGCAAATCAATTGCCCTAATCAACATCTATCAAAACAGAGAAGACGAAAAGAACAAAAGAACGATATGCATGAAATAAACGAGGAGTTAATTCATTTAAAAAGACCGCGAACATTTGAGGGATGATGATTTATAAACCGTTCACATTGTTTTTAATTCTATGTGACATACAGTTTCTTTTTGCACTTTATGTCATTTTAATTTTGCAATCCAGTTAAGGTTCTTCCAAAGCTTTGAGCATTCCACATTTTTCTTCAATGTCAAAGTAAAGATTACTATTATAGCGAACAAAATTGACAATGTCCTTTTCCAATTTCCAAGACAAGAAATAACTATGAAAAAAGCGAAAAATTTAGAATGATCTAAAGATAATTCTAAATTATACCCATGTCTCGAAGGAAAAGAAAAAAATATACAGTGTATAATTTTCTTTAAAAAAAAAACAAATTTCAAATTTTTGTATCATGTCTATATTTTGCTGTTCCTGTTTCATTTCTATCTATTTTGGGACTTAGCGTTTTGAAATGGAGGGTTGGGGTCAATATTACGATTTTCCACACTCCCATTGACTGAGGGGGGGGGGGGGGGGGGGGCTGCAACCCCAAGTCCTCGGTTCCCCAGTCCCTGTGTGTTACCGTTTTAAATTTGTTCCGGGGTTGTGGTTAGAGCTGAGAAATTCAAAATGCTGTTTTAGAAACAGTGTGGTTTTAGTGTTTTTATTCTAGTCGTGACTTGGTTCTGCGTTGAAGATTCTTGTCACGATCGGCCAGGCGGTGGAGGCAAACCTCATCTGACTACTAAGGTATCCTCCCACCGGCTTTTCACACCATATCAGTCATGTCAAACGCAACCCTCTTGAGATCTTCTCAACATACTCATCAAGCATCATTGACGTGATTACAAATAATTGCTCCATTCTAGTGTAATATTTTCAGAAGCATCTTATAAATAGATAGCAGCCACTTGATAGCCGTTAAACGCTCATCCACCGAGCGTTTTGCTGACGTCACTATAGAGGAAATTAGATATTCAACAATGAAGATATGGAGAGGTTTCGGGTTGAGTGTTTTGGGGGTAATCACAAACATATGAACATATTGCAATGATAGTGTTATGTATTCAAAATTGCTCAGATGAGTATAGCTTAAACTGTTTGCACGGGATTGTGGGAATTTTATTTTAATTTATTTCAATTCAATTCAATTCAAAATCGCATTTATTTTTCCTTCAACATCAAAAATAAAAAATCAGTGCTGTACAGTGTCGCAGTTTACAATTGAAATCAAATTATAGGGCAATTAGAACATGAATAATTAAGGTACGTAAACTTTTATTTCTTTTATTTATTGTCTTATTTAATGTTTCTTCCCTGAGACCTAAATACACAAATGATTTTTCATCCTCAGATGCAATGATAATTAAAATGATATGCAAATACTCTTAAAATTGTCTTTCTCAATAAGGCATGATTTGAGGACCCTGGGTCTGTCACATTAAATAGAGGAGCTGAAAAGCCACAAAAAAGCAAAAAAAAAAAAAAAAAAAAAAAAAAAAAAGATAATCAGTTAAATTGTGGCGCCCCCTTTACCTTAAAGTCGGTGCCCCTAAATCTGATAGGAGTGGGGGAGGGGGCTCGAGCCCCTAAGCCCTATCCCACTCCACCACCACGGTTACCAGCATGAAAATGGTTATCAGGTGAATAAAACATTACAGGAATTTTCTTCAGAGGATTGAACTGTACTCAAAATTTTATGGGATAGATGGTCCATATATAACTTTTAAACGCAATCAATACCGTATACATCAATAATCAAGGGATATATATTATTTGTTTACAAAGCATAAAAAAGAAGCATGGATAATCATGATAATCGAGATGTATGCCAAAATCTTGGCACACTGACACGGCGTAACTTCCTGCTTAAATCAAGTGTTTTGGTTCAAAAATGTAATTGTATTTTAACAAGTGACACAACATGCATTTGAATTTCAATCCTATTGGCAAACCGTCTCACGAAATCTCTATAAAGCGTTGATTGTGTCAAAAAGTTTTCTATTATGTTTTGTTTAGGGAAGCCTACCTAGATTTCATTGAATTACAATTCCATTTTGGAAAACTGTTCTTGCATGCACCTAAAGGTTAGAAGTTCATTGCAGTTGCGCTGCATCATCCATAGCATAAAAGAGCCATTTCATAAGTTAGGATATATTCTATAATAATATTGCAAGAGTCACACGTGACGTCATAATCGGCCATTTTGGAGATAAATACACATATTCATTCACAATCATGATAATAATACGATGAACTAATGGATATGTGCACCTGAGTGAACTGTTTGTCTTTCAAGATGGCGAATAAATGACGTCACGGTCTTTGCTCATTTTTTAAATTCACAATATTACCAATGTTATAGTACAAACTGTTGCAGCTATAGGTAAAACGACTAGTTTATGCAATTTACTCAAGTGGTTTATACAAGATATACAAGATAATTAATTAGTACGAAAGACCCATTCTGTACATTCAGGTGAAACTCTTAATAGGAACAAATCTTATATACAGTTTACATGAACAATCTTTGCTATTCTGACATATCTGACCCCATTTTTTAAATAGCTGCATTGTTCATGATTCTGAGACAGGTGATTCAACCTTACCAATTAAAAGAAGTTAGACAAACTTACGTAAAAGTCGTAAATGTTAAACAATTCAATGGAAAGAGTATCATCGCCATCACCAGTGTCATCATAAAAGAAACACCATCATCATCACCACCACCATTACCGTATCACATATCTGAAATTTGGTAATGCAATTATGCATGATAATTAGAGAAATATCTTATTCAATGAGATGTTTTGAAAGTTCACATTAACTTCGAATCGAGCTTTCCTCTGCATTCTTTAGACAGGTAACACCTTCAAAGCAAAGCCATTGAAAGTGGTCCGACATGTCCTCATAGGACAAATCGAAATGGTCTCAAATGATACTAAACAATAATTGAACAATACCAAGATCAACAAAGTTATTCCCATTTCATCCAACAATGGCATAATGCCAGCTTGCTCAAAGGTCCTCATAATATCAGGAAAACATTTAGGCATACATACCCTGGTTGAATGCGAATTGTCAGTAAACACCGTCGTGACAATGAAGAACTCTCGAACACGAAACCGTTCCAAGTTTTATTGGTATGCTCCTCAGACAATAGTTTGGAGTCATTAATCGTCTTTAATCACTATTAACATACCAGTCACGGGCGATTAGTCAATCTCAATAATGATTCCCACCTCGTCGGTAGTAATTAATCGGCTTGCGATTGACAGCTTACGCAGAATAATGCGGATAATTCACTGAGTCGTTATTATTATTACAAGTCCCCCGTCTCAAGTGGCAGAATGTGAGCTCAGAATCTTCGATTTTCTCCTCTTATTAAGCATTAAATATCATAGTTTATGAGTCAATAGCACAGCGTACGCACCTGGAAACGGTCCAACTTGAAGCGGAGGGAAATTATGAATCACTGATTATAGTTCTTTCCAAGTGAGTGTTATCAGTAGCAGACAGGATTGCGATGTCCCGCTCAACATCACTTCCGCGCGTTTTCTTTTTAATTGCCTAAAATCGGATCACATTCGTGTAATTTAGAACATGTCGTCTGCCTGAATTTTCGTGAGCTCAGAATTTATTTCCAAACAGGTATAGTGATTTTGGCTAACAGGTAACCATGCATAATATAGCCGTGACTTTGTAACCCTACTCACTCACACAGTCAACCCTCCTATTCCGACGCGCATGCTATTATTAGCAGCTGGGACTCGAAATATTACTGGCAAAATCGCACAAAAGACTCTGAGCTGAATGCATCCATATATTAATCACTCCTCCCCGTCCTAGGCAGGCAACGTCAACGTCGGAAAAAGCGCCTGGGGCCGTCCCCTTTGCCGAGCTCCACTCCCTCGATGTATAGCTGGGGAGATGAATGGGAAATTATTCACGGTCCTTAGTCATAAACGCTGACCTGCTCTCTCTTGTGGAAAGGCAAGGAGCCGCAACAAAAGATGCATGTTTGCATTAAACCATGTTCAAAATTGTTTCCCTTTATGACGAATGGATGAGAAAGAAAAAAATCGCGTCATAATAGAGGCTTAGATGAATCCCAGTTGAGACGATGGAGATTGCACTTTGCACGTTGCTCAGTTCAAGTTTGTGTACATCTGAGGAAAATATCTCATCTAATATTGTAATTGTAATGATTTAATAATGTAATGATGATAAGTAGTGAAATTATAATGGTTGTAACTGCTATGATTGGGAATCATGTTTATTAAATAGTCTATAACCCAATACTACAACCCAACCGGAACCAAATCATCTCATTTGCTGGCACTAAATATTTCAATTACTCAATCAAGATAGGTAACCAGCAATAATTAAGCCAGTTTACTATTAGATTCAAATTCATGCACTTTATTTGCTAATAACGACCGTACACTTGGTATACATTCCTTATCCGACGAGTGACAATTAACCACACTACTTGGAATCCAATTTGAATACATTACTTGTTGCTATTTCGGGAAAACCTCGGACAGATTTTGGGGGTTGTCAAGAACAACCATTGTGTATAGCATTGTAGAGTACACATATAATTTGCATTTCTTAGTAAACCTCCTATTAGTTTTCCTGCATGGGGCCGATTGTTCGAAATGTTCTTAGCTATCCTCTTCTTGATATAAGACGTCTTGACTTCTTGTGCCACCCTCGTAACATAGACATTGGCGTTGATACGACTAAGTTAAAAGGCTTGGAATGAAGAGTAAAGCTATAAGACTAGTTCGTGCAATTGGTTCCTGTATTCTAATCAGATTCACATTTACAATATTCACTCATCTGGACCAGCAAATATGTATAAAGCTTCTACACAATGTAGCACTAGCCGTGATGGGCAAGTAGAACAAGGCAAGGCGTCGTAATAAATATGATTTTAAGTATATAGTTCAATGTTGTTCAAATATTCAAATAGGGGGGAAATCGCTTCATAATATGAATCCATTTCAGACGATGAAGATTGTACTTTGTACGCGCGCCGCTCTGTTCAAGTGCAACCTTGCGTATATCTGAGAAGAATGCCTCATATTTGTAATCATTATTACATTGATTATTGAAGTATTATTATCAGATCAAGATATAAGATATCATGATTATGATATGTTTGCTTAAATCTTTCTCTCTCTCTCTCTCTCTCTCTCTCTCTCTCTCTCTCTCTCTCTCTCTCTCTTGAATGAATGAATGTATGTATTAATAGACAATAAGATGTTTGATAATCTGGAATCTACTTCTATTTGAACACATCTGCCAGAGAAACCATAATGCAACATAAAGCCCTGGTCACATAGGACCCCGGAAACAACACGATTCACCCCGACTCATTGTTCTGAGGCACTTAACTGTGAATTAACAAAGAGTCGGGGTAAATCGTGTTGCTTCCGGGGTCCTATGTGAACAGGGCTTAAGCTGTTGCTTGCGAGGGTAGGCAAATAACAATGATGCACATTTTATGAATACTCTGGAAACAAAGGATGATCTTGACAAACCGACAGCTTGCCTGTGGCTTGCCCGAAATAGCAACAATAAATGAACTGGATTCCAATTATGGTTATCAAGAATCTTACATAAATTTTTCGAGTCTATCAATAAATCGTTCTATTCGCATGATCATCGAAAGGATGTTGGTTTCACATCGCCCCCCCCCCCCCCCCCCCCCCCCCCCCCCCCCCCATCGCCAGAATTTTTCAAATTCATCCAAACGTCTCCATATACGCTGAACGAGGGACGTATACATAGCATATTTATAACTATTTCCACGTATGAATAGAGTTACGTGAGTCCCTCTATTTAGGAAATAAACTGAACAAATTGGGAAAAATTTTCATCCCAGCAGTCTGGGAATTTTAACGGTCAAATTGCAAAAATTCTGTTTTTTGTTTACTAAAAATGCGGTTCCCAATATAAAAAAATATCAATCTTAACTGAAATCAAGACGTGTATATATGTCCATTCATGCGCCAAAACTGTCATGATTATGCGATTAGAAGTTCACAAATTTTGCCCCCCCCCCCCCCCCCCCCCGTGCGGGGATTGAAATCTACAGCCTTCTGTCCCTGTACGCCGTCCCTGTTAGGAAAGGATGAAGCATCAATGGCAAACTGGGCAAAGTATTTTCGATTTCTCGCCTTTAATTATTATACTGTAGAATTGAGTTGAACAATTTACAAATATATAGATATAAAATGAAGACACTTAGAATGAAAGGAATTGAAAATGAAGATGTTAAAAACTTTTCATTTAATTTTTTTTTCGAATGTAATCCCATTATAAAGCGTCTCTCTAATGGACGGTATTTTTCTCACTTTGTTTTCATTTTTTTTTGTGCCAAACGTATACAGCAAAAGGGTGCATTATTGCGCTTTCTTTATAGTTTTTCCCGCAAAATGCACATTTTCGCAAGGTTTGCACCCTTTCTGCGCATATAGTGTACATAATATTAAAGGAAGGTAAATAATTGAGGCTTTGGCACTCCAAATAAATGGTAGTTTTAAAAATCATCCTATCGTTATATCATTGATTTCCTTTTTCACAAACGTAATCAATACAAAATTAGATGACAAAGTATAGTAAAATCAAAGAAGGCGAGAACCCTGAAAGCATGGCTTGAGTTGGGATCGCCTTAACAACAAAAACATTTTTTAACAGAGTGATCATTTTAAAGAAGAGTAAAGAAAATAAATTAGTTTGTGATCTTATTAAAGCGCCTTTTATTGTTCATCATTAGCCTTCTGCGTAACTCAGTTGCACCATGGAGGTTAGGAGATGAGAAGTTAAAGGGTGCAACATTTTGCTATGGGATATTCATTTTCACCTGTTGGTAAATGTGGCACGTTGAGTCTTTTCTTCTTAGTATGTAAATTAACAAAGCAGTTTGTTTCACTTACTCCTATATGAAAATTTGCTTGTGACTCCACATCGTTGTTTTGAATAATTCAGGTAAGTATATTCTTTTATCAATAAAAATCATTACATTATATTACAAGATTATCCACCGAAACGCAACTATTTTGGGTATAGATTCGACAAAAATGTTTTTGCGGAACCGTTTGGTGAAGAATTTCCAGAAATATTTTCAGTGTTGCATCCTAACATAGTACTCTGATATTCCACTCACTGTGATCCTTTACAAATCAAGAAGCAGAATATCGGCCCATTTCTTGCAAAAGAAAGCCGTTACGTCACGAATGACGTATTGACCGCGGCTCCGCACGTTGAGATCTAAATACTCACAATAAGCCTGGAAGGCTTGATACAGAAAGGTAAATTTAGCGCGCTTTCAAATGATGAGATGATCAATCGCACGTAGTATTACTTTCTCCCAAGAGTAAAGCACGTTGGAATGGCTGGTGTCACTGTTATCTATCTATAGATATTTAGATGTATTTTTGCATGCACGAATTATGTTTACGAGCATTTTATTGTGGTGACGATATATGTAATACTATTGTGGCAAAAGGAGATGCCATATATTTATGTCTTGTTTATACACATGAATAGAGATGTGATTGTTTTGAAAGGTTGCCCGCGCTTTGGATTTCATTTTACCCAATCTGAAGCTTCATTCTTAAAGAGAGAAAAAGGTAAATATTTACACATATATTAGTCTACTCAGATGATCTGGCTTGGGAAGATTGAAATTATTAGGAAAAAATGTACGCACGTTCAATGGTGAATTCAAAAGGTTGAGAGTACTGTTGAACGATATGGATATTAGTTGCAGATATTTCTGTATCTAGTACAGATACTCAGGGAAACTCCTTCATAACTCCCATACTTCACTGGAAGACAACGAGTCATAACTACTGTTGTGCATGACTTTGCAGATCCTAGAATAGTTATTTTCCCTATGTGGTGGTGGTGGCGGTGGTGGTGGTTGTAGTCAGTGGTGGTGGTGGTGGTGGTGGAGGGTGGAGGTATTCCCAAGAATTCTAGGGGATCGGAGTCAATCTCTGTCGGCGAGCTTCAGGCCATGCTTTCCCTGTGTTTTACGTTTTGAGAATTCTTCTCAACAACAACAACATCATCATCATCATCATCATCATCATCATCATCATCATCATCGTCGCCGTTGTCGTCGTCATCATTATCATTATCCTTAAAGTGGAAACAGGAAGAAAAGGCCTAAGAAATTAAGTTTTATGCCATTAGGAAATTTTGTTCTTCCCAAATACAACATTTTTTAGTTCATCACATTTAGACCTAGCGTTTAGGAGAAAAACAATTTTGAAAATCCTGGTCAGATGTATTGAGAAATACGCGAGTCGTGAGGTAAATTGAACACACTCGGTGACGTCATGGAAAAAACATCGTTTGAGCGTGTAATAAACGACATACAGTATACTATTGGGCAGGACGGCCGCGGGAGGGGATTCCTAAATCAAACAGCTCAGTGACAAGTTATACTGCATTATGTGGGCAATATGGAATTAGAAATGTAAAGAAATAACATCATACTACATATCACTGCCCTTTTTCTGAACAAATCACCATTTTATATGCACTAATAAAGTATTTTATGTGTATATGGGATGGTCGAATCGACTCGGGATAAGAGGATTTTGGGTGAACGTGTATTACGTACGTACGCGTGCAAATATACGGCAGTGCGAAGATCAAAGATTCTCAGTTTTGATTACTTCGACGCGTTTATCTGTCATTTTCGTGACTTGTTTATCAGGTTTTTTTCCTGGAGATTTTTCCCTAACGTAATTAAGTTTTAATAAGAGGAAGCAGCAAACACTTGGAGTATTATTTCTACCGTATTTGTATCGCCTTTGTTAGTTTTCGTAATCATTTGTGACTTGTATATGGTGAAATTTTCGTTTTGGTGTGGACCATGGGTGTGAAGAGCAGTGTGAACGGACTGTTGTGCGATGGAGCCCCCGCCTGACCGGGGGAGCGAGACGCCGACCGATACATTGCGCTGTATTTTCCCAAGAACTATATGTACAGAGTATCGGCTGAAACATCAAACTTGGAAGAGGAAAAATGCATGATTATACCGTTATTAAGCCCACTTCCGTCATGAAATATTGACATATATACAGAGTGATAGCTTTCTTTAAAGGACATAACATTTAAATAATTGTCTCTTTCTGAAAAATCACGCAAATTACACAAATCTCACATACGTGATGGCAAGCGAATGAATGTGGATCGCACAGTACGAATGTGTTTGGAAATCTGGTCATCATACCGTCATCGTTTAGTGGGTAAATTACAATGTTTTCATCGGAATTCATCTGAAATTTTGTGTCCATATATGCTTTATGATGTAACAATCAATATGTTGTGAAGACATTTAAAAGTTTTGCAGAAAATTTCGAGTAATATCAAGTAAAGTTGCACATTACGTACTGCGGCATTGATCTCTCCATATCTCGTCCATTGAAGGGAGCAGACGACGCTCGCAATGTGTTTTTTCCGTGACGTCACACGGATACTCGAGAAAAGTACAAGGGATTGCTCTCTCTGTGAAAATGGTGCCCCTCCAAACTAAAAGTCTGATAACTCCACTTCTGGTGGGTCAATTTAGAAGGGGTAAAAAGGAGATTGTTTTTAAAACTACAGGCTCTCGGAATAAACGTCTCTCATTCTCATCCAGCCGCCCCTTTAAATCCATAGAGTAGGACAGGGCGTATTGGTAAGCGTTAATTGTCAAGCAAGGAATATCAACATCAACTACAAAATGAAAACCTCATTCGTTAAGTAAAAGATGGAGAAAGGGGCCCAGGAACCAAAATCATTTGACCGGTATTTTGTTTTGAATCAAGCGACTTCTAAAGAGATATGAGTTCGAGTCCCTTAGTGGCAGTCACATGTGTTTTCTAAGATGGCTTTGAAAATGAATATGGGGAAGCAGCAAATGAATAATTGTACTATAACCAATTTCCTTCAAAAACATATTCTGTATTTGGATCCTCCAGAAAATAATAGGCCTCTCAATCCTGAATTTATACTCATTCTCCTAAAGATGATGAGCACATGCTCATTGAACCCCCATGCCCTCGAGCGTAGGTATACACTCTAAAAACAAACTAATCAAATTTGATTAGAATCTAATCAACTTTGATTAGGAAAACAATACAAACCGGGACACCTGGAAATCTAATCAAAATGATTAGAAAAATCTAATAACTTTTTTTATGTGGAAGTCTTATCATAATTACGTATAGGAAATCTAATCAAAATGATTAGATTCAATTAAAAAAAATAATACAAGTCACATATGATTAGAAATCCATTTCAGAATTATCAGTTTCTATTCATAATAATATCATAAGACGATCTAATAAAAAAAATGATTAGGTTGTTTTTAGAGTGTAGGTCCTTTTCAGGACCACTCACATTTCCACAATTCTTTTCAACTACTTCTGGTTTAAGAAATCACAAAACTAGATAGCCATCCCCGATGGGTTTTTTTTTTTTTTAAAGAAAGACGTGAATATATTTACACAAATGGAGATTAGAATCAGAAAGTACACCATGGTGCAGAAAACACAATTTTTAAGCTAGGAAAAACAAACTGACAAAAATGAATACATAAAACTCCTTTAAAGTTTAGAATTTTCAGGATGGTTTTATCTTTAAGGGGCAAGGTGGGGTCTATGTATTTTTTTGTCAATTTTTTTTTTAGCTGAAAAAGATATCTGAACATGTGTACTTCTTGATTCTTTCTAATATTCCATACTTTCTCTTCAGCATACATTGAAAACCATTTTTGTGAATCTGTGTTGCTTGCCACCAAATTCCCTGCGGGACGCAGCTAGGCGGTGAGTGGTATAAGGGATTTCAAGAGATGGCGCTGTAGAGTTAGGTGATTTTTGAGACATGGAAGTATACCTACGACTGAGAATATTGTGACGACCACGGTTCGCCACTGCGGCTGACACGGTTATCTTGTCAGGATGCCGCACCGTGTCTGGCCGCGCTCCCCGTCCGTCTGGTCAAAGTATATGACCGCTGCTGATAATCCGGTGCCGGCGTCACCAACCTGCTACACTGACGACCAGCCACTCCGCTA
>BQKZ01005729.1:33485-45093 GCA_036244855.1 Temnopleurus reevesii | reverse complement strand
AAAGTAATATGTATGTGTGTCACAGATTATATTTGCTTCATTCTCTGGAGTTTCAAGGAATTTCATAATTCAATTCCAACTTGCTTTGTTTCAACCGGCTTTGACCTTTGTAATGTTATTTCAATCAATAATATAAGCATTTGAGTATGAATTATACACATATGCGCGTGCGTGTGCGTAATGAATTATATTTACGTGTAACGATGTAGTGTTAGGTAATGTTAGTAAATGTAGTGTATGTTTAACGAAGTAATGTAAGCAATTTCGTAGGTAATTTATAACCCTAATAGTAATATTATTTTACCTTTCCCGCTCGACCACGTTTACTATACTGTAATTTAACCTAATCTTTTTTTGCCCAGGTAGCAAAATGTAAAAGATAAAATTCCAGATTAAAAATGTTAATATCTATTAATCCGGGTTTTATGGCATCGAACTAGTAAATCAATGATCTATGATCTATATGGGGGTGTTGCTACAAGTACAGAACATTGCAATTGATCACAGATTTGTTGAAAATTGGAACATACATTTTAAATGTGCTTCTAACAGGACATGCATGAAACGATGGTTTTGTTTGACGCATTCTGATCAACTGCAACTTTTGTGCAACACCCCCTTACTAGTCTATTAATCCCAAATTTTCTGAAAAGGACTTCAACTCTGTGTCTTTATAAGTTAAGGATTAGGGATTACTTTTGGAAGAACGTCACACAATACTTAAACTTTGTAGTTGAGAAAAAGTCCTTTAAATGTACGTCACCAGGAGCATACAGATGCCATATATTGAAGAATAGCTAGAAAAAATAATGAATGGAAAATTTATCCCATCAGAATTGTGAACTCTCATTATGAATAAGAGCATTAACATGTTGCCTGTTTTTTTTTATTTCTACAGAAAGAGGAAGGCCCTCAGATGTTACTCCATGAGTTTTATTCTCTTCAGGAGGAGAGAATTCAGGTGTACAAGCTCCTGGATGAGTGAGTTATGTCAGGAGCCTGTGGCATAAAACCTGTTGCCACACAAAACTCTGGCATAAAATGAAAAATTTGGCAATAAGTAAATTTGTCAGAAAATTTTACACGAGGAAATACTGGCATAAAGTTTACCAGAGTCTTCTGTGAAAAATAAACTTAGGTTTTATGTAATGGGCCACAGGATGCAGCGTTTCGGGAAGCTTGTCGCAGTTACAAGCAGTCATTCTGTAACATTAACCGTTATTACAATCAGAAATAGTGTTTTTAAGGTTTCATAGCATTAAGTCAGCACTGACTAAATATAACTGGAACAAACTTCATGAAACTCCCTCCAGGCTTACTCTGAAGAGGATTTTTGCAGGGCTAGGGATTAAGCACAATTGTTGAGTGTGAAAATATAATCACCTGTCTAGCGGGAGGGGGCAAGCCCCTGCAAGTTGTACTTCCCCACAAAAGTGTTTGGGTCTTTTCTCTTAATTTGGCTTTAATGGAATTCTGAGACAAACATCTAGAATTTCAAAAGAAAAAAATGTAAAAAAAAAAAAAAAATGCCATTGTCAAGTGATAACAGTTAGCCTGTAAATGTCTATCTTACAACGTCCCAGTTTGCAGTGATATTATCGCTATTGCTATAAAGATTGAGTTATAAAGTGCATGATGATTTTCATAGCTGTCAGATCGGAAAACAATGTTTGTTCTCCACCTTAAACATTTTCTAACAAAGTATTATTCATGAATCACCATGGAATGTTTCTTTTATGCAGCACAATGTAACTCAAATGATGTTCTAATTTTTTAATTATCCACATTGGATAGTTTCCAAACAGGAAGTCACCAACGCCAATAGATTGACCTTGATGGCATCATTAGTTATCGTTTTATATCACTTATTGTTGCTGACAAGAATTATACGTTATTAGAATCTGGTGTCCAGTTTGCAAGGCCGCTTCATAATTTCACTAAAATCTATGAAGGCATATTCAAGCCTTTTCAAATAAATGAACAAATAGAATTACATGTGCTTGCACAATACATCATGCAGCGTTCATTGATGGCAAAATAACATTTTTGTTTATTGGAACTTCAATGCCCTCACCCCTTGATTGTAACTGTCTGAGATACAGTCCAACCTCTTTATAACAAGGTCGTTAGGACCAGAGGAATTACCTCTTTATATTGAAGCATCAGCATCAAAAGACAATAGTATACAAAGAGATTGGACAAGGAAAATTAGCTTGTTATAATGAGAGCTCGTTATATCAGTGCTCTTTATAATAAGGTTTGACTGTATTATAAATGTATCTCCATTCTCATTTCAGAGGGCATAAAGCATACTTGGATACGTCGCCCGACTATGACTTTGTAGGATACCGTCAGATAGTGCATGACAGGACGGAGGATTTCAAGCACATCTCCCAGAGGATAATCAGCATTGAGAAGATGTTCAGAGAAGAGTTTCAGAAGCCAGCGATCGCTGAATGCTTGCAGAAGATACAGGAGGCAGAACAGGACAAACTTGAAAAGGTTTGAGGAAATACAGCTCATTCTTATCAGAACAAACCACAAATTGCCTTCATATTAGAAAGTACGTGTACAGTCCAACCTCGTTATAAAGAGCACTGATATAACGAGATCTCGTTATAACAAGGCAGTTTTCCTGGTCCCATCTCTTTTTATTTCATTGTATTCTGGCTCAGGTACATGTATAACAAGGTTTTGATATAAGGAGATAATTTCTCTGGTCCCAAGGACCTCATTATAATGAGGTTTGACTGTATAATAATGCAATAGTGCAGCGTTAACGTCATTATGACGCTGTTTAATATAAGATTGCTCTTAACTGAATTCTATAAGTTCCATAGACTTTGTGCAAGGATTGCCAGGTTTCTGTCTTCAATGGTTTAAATGTAAGGTAATTTGCTGCTCGCAGCTCATGGTATCCTTTCTTCCCGATATAGCAAAAAATATATTGTGCTATTTAAACAGAATGTAATATCTAAAGCCCCTGTCACATAGGACCCCGGAAGCAACACGATTCACCCCGACTCTTTGTTAATTCACAGTTAAGTGCCTCAGAACAACGAGTCGGGGTGAATCGTTTTGCTTCCGGGGTCCCATGTGACCGGGGCTTTAGGTAGAATAGAATCAGTACTCTTCATTTCTTTGTACAAGTAAAATAACAATCATTTTTTAGATGTTTAAGATCCACATTACAGGCATCTAGTGTTTCTATGTTGAAAAAGCAGTTGCAACTTTTTAGCATTTTGAAACATATCTTTCAATTAGTGAGAATACAGTGAAACCTCTTTATAACGAGGTCCTTGGGACCATGAGAATTACCTTGTAATATCAGGGTAAAAAAACAAAGAACTATAAAGAGCTGGGACCAATAAAGTACCTTGTTATAACAGGTATCTTGCTATATCCGACCTCTTTATAATGACTTGCCTAAGTTGACATTGCATACATGTAAGTCGAATAAATAAAGAGAAAGATCTTTTCAAATGATATACAGTGGAAACTCAGTATAAAGACATCTGATATAATGAAATTCCTGATATGAAGAAGTAGAAATTCTGGCCCAACCTTTAATAAATTATATGTTTTGTCTGCTATAAAGAGATTAATGCTATAGCAAGGTATTTTTGATGGTCCCAAGCGTCTTTTAATACTGAGTTTCCACCGTATTGTTTTGTTTTCAAACATCTCAAGTCCAAGTTATTTCTTCAATCCTAAGAGAATTTACTTAGGCAAAGTTGACTGTTCGTTCTATTCCAGACAGGTTCTTTGAGTGAAGTATGATTTCTACTTTTCGTTTTGTTGTGATTCATCTTTAACCAATGGACTACTGGAACTGGCTAGTTTCTGCAGAAAGTCTATGGAAATTTTAGTCAACAGATTAATATCTATTATTTATTTTCAGACTGCTGCTCTTCAGCTGACAAGACAAAGGTTGCAGGATGAACCAGGGAATGATGAACACAAGAGGGAGGTTTCAGATTTAAAAAACAAGTAAGTCGCTGAAGATGAATTGTGTTAATTGTCTGAAAATTTGCGAACAAATTTACATTGGTTTTGACCAATCAGGACAACTTTTTTTTAGCTATCCCCATATGTTTGGCTTCAAACATCGCTCCACACATGCACACATGCTAAAGGAAATGCCAGAAAAATGTTAGATAACGTTGACACGATTGAGCAAAACCAATGTCACTTTGGGATTCATCCTATCAGTTCACATTAAATTGGATCCTAAGAACAAACTTATAACAAATTTGTTGTGGTTAAATGATATCAGATGAGTTGTTTCTTGCAGCTTCCTGAAAGACGACAAGCTGCTTTCAAACAGTCATGAAGTTCCATTCTGTGATTAATTTCTCTTTTTGACCTTCCATCATTACCACAACAACGAACATGTTCCAATCTTCGGAACAGGTTGCCCTTTAGATTAAGATGAGATTTGAAAAAGTGTTGATGCATTTATGTGCCATGCTTTTCCACATTCTATTTCAAATTCAATTTAGGCTTATGGGTAAGATTTTAGGAGCTCAGTAAACAATGAATTATGCAAATTTGATCCTAATGTTTTTCTATTTTCTTTTCTCAGATTGGCAGGATTGATGGAGAAGATAACAGACACTATGGAGGACCTAAAGTATGAAACAGAAGGATTATGACAGTTTGGAAACCAAGCCATCTGATGTGATACCGTATCGAGACTGATTGCATTTCTGTAAAGAATGTATTGAAAAGTACTCTTTTTACAGTGACTCCTTATACACAAGGAGACTGATATTCATTTAACGAAACAGTACTGAAAAGAATGGATCAAATCTTTATTCTTTGGACAGTGTTACCTTACTTGTTCAGGCAGTCAAGGCCTAATGATTCTGTGCCCTGTACACAGATACAGGCAAACTGTATTGTAAAGGATACCAGCTGCTATGGAGGATTTAACGCATGAGACAGAAGGATTATGACGGTGTGATGGCTCAAGCCTTCTGATGTGATACCCTAGTGAACCCGTAAAGCTGTCCGTACAGATACGCATGACTTCATGGACGCCTGATGAACGTTTCCTCTGCTTGATCATGAACTGAATAGCACCTGGGAAATGATCATTGGGTTGTTCATAGAGCCAGCGTAGATCTACATACAGCTTTATGAAACAAATCCTGATCACATTTATGTGAAGAATTTATCAACAGTACTCTTTGGAAAGTTGCAGAGAGAAGATCACATTCCTACAAAGAATCAGTGCTGTAAGAAATGGATAAATACCACATTTTTTTATTGCTAAAACACGTGTTCAGGAGTAAACAGTCCAAATTCATTCTGCGGAGCACTGATATAACAAGTTCTCACTATAACAACACAGAAGGTGATTTATAAGGGGGGAGGGGTCTCAAATCTTTTTTTTTTTTTGTGTGTGTGTTTATTTTGGCCCTGATACAGTATTAACAAGGTTTCTACATAAAGAAGAAATGTTACTGGTCCCAAGCACCTTGTGTTAATGAGGTTCAACTGTACTGTTCATCCTCAGCTTGGACTCGATTTTGTGTTTTTCTTGGATCACCCTACACTCCCAGAGAATATCTTCTTTCTTTCAAAGAATATTGAAATGTTATTACAGTCAAACCTCATTATAAAGGGCACAGATATAACGAGCTATCGTTAGAACAAGGTAGTTTTCCTGGTCCCATCTCTTTGTATTTTATTGTATTTTGGCCCTGATATAACAAGGTTTCAATATAAAGAGGTAATTTCTCTGTTCCCAACGATCTTGTTATAATTAGACTGCATTATGAAAGCTGATCATGCTGTGTGATGTGTAATGTGATACACAAAGAGAAAGATATCACATTCCTTTGAGAAAGGATTTGAATTTTATTGGGAGACTTTGGGACACACTGGGTACAGAAAGATTGATAGTACAGTGGAAACTTGGTATAAAGAGATCCGATATAACAAAATATCTGCTGTAAAGACGAAAGACATCTGGCCTCAGCTCTTTATAAGTTATTGGTTTTTTTAACTGCTATAAAGAGATTACCTGCTATAACAATGTATTTTTGATGGTCCCAAGCACCCTGTTATACTGAGTTTCCACTATACATGTATTTCATTCAAGAATATATAGAATGCTAATGTTGTATACATTGGATTGTACATTTATATGCAAACAGAATAAAATCACATTCCTTTGAAGAATGACATGCATGTTATGCCGACAGTTGATCATTTCTCATGTTGGGGGGGGGGCCTAAAAGATCCCCGTCTTTTTTTAGGGTTACGGTGGCACCAAGATCAATGGATGTCTCTGAATGCTGGGCATCATCATACTATTACGCATCACATCTGTCGCCATTGGAAAAATAAAATTGTCCTGCGGCATTGTCTATTCTTTTGGTCCATGGTGACGCACCTGTCCAATTGTATGGCATTTTTATTGTATTTGTACAGTGGAAACTCGGTATAACAAGGCGCTTGGGACCATAAAAATACCTTGTTATAACAGTAATCTCTTAATAGCAAAGTTAAAAAACAATAAGATATTAAGAGGTCTAATGTAAGTTCCTGATACATGAATAAAGAGGTAAAAATCTGGTCCTAACACTTTATAACTTGTTTTATAACCCTGCTGTAACAAGATTACTGCTGTAACAAGGTATTTTTATAGTCCCAAGCACCTCGTTATGGCAAGTTTTTACTGTATGTGTATGAACATTCATTGGCCCGTATTCAGATAGCGAGGGTTAACTTAACCCTGGTCTATGCCAGTGTAATTTAGACCATTGTTTTAACTTTTCAATAGCCCGGGTCTAAAAAACAATGGTTTAATCCAGGGTTAAGTTAAACCTCGCTATCAGAATACGGGCCATTGAGTTTGGTACCCCCTCAAAGAATATGATTTGGGTTGGCATGCCTGCCCAACAGGTGAAAATTTATTTCCGACCATTCAGGGAAATGCCTTTAAATTCTTTCGCCCATAGCCTGATAGCAAGGTTTAACACTGGTCCAAGTCACTTAGACCATTGGTTTTACATTCTGGGCCCTATTGCATAAAAAGTTGCGTTTGCACGCAAGTCAGAAAATTCAACGCAACTCCATTTTCAACCAATCACGAGCGCGTATTTAGGACTTGCGTTTTTTCTGGGTGGCATTTAAAGCAGCGTTCAAACGCAACTTTTTATGCAATACGGCCATGGGCCCTAAATAACGATGGCTAATTCCCAGATTAGTTAAACCCTGCCATTGAAATACAGGCCTTTATGTAACCATAGACATACGTCTATGATGTGACAAAGAATCTGTTATTGTGCATACATTCAAAAGAATTTTTCTAAAAGCCCCCATTGGTGTAGTTTAGATTCTGAATGATTTCCAATTTATCTGCACCCCGTGGACAACCCATTCATCAGACAGAATCGTGATCAGGATATGGTGCATTTATAATAATCATTTAGAATTCGAACTATTGTTGGTGTAATGGACAGGACACTGCATAGAAAATGCCCAAACCTTGAATTCCGTTCGTCAACCTTGCCTCAAACAACCTAGCACAAGGCAATCAAACGCCTCGAAGTCAAATGTCTTTCAAGTCCCCTTTTCTTTTCTCATATTTTTACGCCTACCGAGTAAAATTTTCTTAGTTGAAACTTTTTCTTCAATCCTAACAGATTTGACCGAGGCAAGGTTGGGAGTGTATCTTTGACAAACAGTGCAGTACACACAAAAATAATATAAACACATTTGTTTACAATCATTTTTTAGTTTTTATTGTACTGATACTCACCAAAAATGAATTAAATTCAGGCTACATGTACATGTTCTTAGAAAAAAGTCTATCATACAATTTTGATGAATAAATCACGCAAATATTGGATCAATAACATTATCGTTTTTTTCTTAATTTTGTAGTAAAGGAGCAAAATCATTTCTTTAAACATCTGTAGTCACTTACACCAATTCTCTATCATTGAGTGGTGTACAATTAACATTGTGTTCTCCCTGTGAGGAAAATGTGCAAATTTTTAAAGAAAGAACAGTGGAATGACACAGCATCAATAAATTACGAACTTATTCATCAATACTGTCATCATTCCAAAATAAAAAATCTAAAAGCACATGTTTTTCAATTTCTGATCCAATACAGTAGAAGTTGTGTCCTTTACTTCTAAACTAATTAAAAGCAAAATCTTATTGAAAATAGATACCATAAAAAGAGTAACACAAAAACATTTTGAGTATATTTTGCTTTGAGAATGTACAATCTTCTAAAGAATGTTAATTGTTTGGAGAATTACAATAATTCCCCTCATCTCGGGCCTGGAACATAAGAGATGCATTAACGTGTACCATAAAGATTTGATTAATTTTCTATTTATTGTATCTCTTTTATATTACAGGCCTAAGCAATGGCATATTTAATGCCATTTTGTGAACAAAAACACATTTCTTGAGAATCATTTAATGAAGTTCAATGAAATATAATGTAAGTAACAGATAGTTTGTTCGCAACATATTTAATATCATAGATAAACCGCTGTGAACATGGTGGTCATGAGACTTTTCATCTAATTTCCAAAATAGTCCTGTGAATAAATTAATGATGAACCCAACACTGTTTGGAGAGTAATTGCATCCTCACTGTGGAAATCGTTTAAAAAAAATTATGTACATGAATTGAGGAAATAACACTTATCAAAATATATTGGGGCCAGAAATTCAAATAATTATTCCGGCCTCCGCAACATTTAATGGACTGGATGACAAGAAATTCAATCACTTCTTTGTGATTTCTAAAACAAAGGTAGCAAACATAGGAGTATATCATGCAATCAACTAAATATCTAATCTCAATACAAAATATACGTAAAATAGAGGCTCCCTTTTAGAGAAGTTCTTAAAAATTAAATACATATACATGAGGCATTTTTAATTCCATAAAAATGTCACTTCCTTCAATCGCTCTTACCAAAGGCACCCAGCAAAATCTCATTCTAAATAAACTAATGCAAAACGGGAGATTTCACAATTGGTGGACGGAGACTTGCGGGTATAAAAACGAGTGCACATCTGATGTGCAGATAGAATAACAAGTGCGGATTTGATGTACGCATCATTTATTGCACAATTCGGATGTGCACCTTTTTTTCTACCATCCACAAGTCTACGCCCACTCAGTTTAAATTTCACAATGCAAATGTGTTGCATGATTGAGTGAATCCAGAACAATAAGTTATTTATTTGTTAAGTTGCAGTATTGAATTACTTTGAAACTGTGATAACTCTCTAGATTTACAATTTACATCTCCATTACAAATTTCTTATAAAATGCCACACCAAGATGGAAGGAAATATTTTAAGATGGTTAAAATCATGGCTACCTGAAATTAACCTTCTGAAGGAAAGTTTTGCAGAATACCAATTCAACAGATAAGTAATGGTTATCTAGACAGACATTTCTTGCCCAGACCATGAAAACATCTCAACTTTAGACAAAAAATTAACAGAATCTTACGTCCAAGTATAAAGGGAAACACATATTGGGATGTAACAAATATTGAGTAAATAGAGGAGCATATAAAAAAAACAACAGTTAAACCTTCATCTTTTCCACATGAATATGTGGTAATGCGAACTGTAAAAGCAGAATTTTACTTCAAATATTGCAAATTTTTATGTCTATGAAGAGTGAAACCAACAACTTGAAATAGGAAGTAGTTCTGTATTTGTGCGGTAATCTCCTCGAAACATCCCATACTGTGTGATAGAATAACGAGGAAATTGAATAAAGTCAACACGTCCCCATTGAAGCCTTGACAATACACTGGGCTCTAACAGACAAAAGTGACTCTTCCGTTATTCAGCAAACGATTGCAGCAACTATTCTATATTCCTTTGCAGAAAGACGGGCGAAAAAATATCTTATTCATGCTAGATACCATTGTGAATGCTTGAATGGGAAAAAGCTTTCTTTTTTGTTAATCTTACAGTGCACCATTGCGAGAAAATTGACAACACATTGAGCAATGGACCATTCGGAAATTCTCTGCCAGGTTCGTGTTTCATAAACCTGTACACATGACTCAGCGAACGACTGGTGACCATTTCTAAGGTGCATTTCAGCAACCGTTATCATTGAGGGTTACCAGTCATGCATATAGTTGTGCATAGATCTTCAAACAACTTTACGAAACACAACCCTGGTTAAGATTAGGCAGGAATATACAGTCAAACCTCGTTATGAAGAGCACTGATATAACAAGGTTTCAATATAAAGAGGTAATTCCTCTGGTCCCAACACCCAAGTTATAACAAGGTTAGACTGTATTACCATTGCCTGTTGCAAGCACGCAACAGACGACTAAGAAATCAAAGTCATAAAGATATTTTGAAAATATTGTAAGATTCCTGAATGAACAAATGATATGAGATCTCCCGTGGGACCCGTTTTCTGACTTAGTGAAATTTATTACCTCAATACAAGATTCTTGATTCAATGGCCCTCATCATAACAGGTTTCCACTGTAAATTTGACCCACACCCTTCTGTACAGATGGAGGCCATTTGCAATGAGCAACAAAAATGATTTCCCTTCTGAAACAACTGCCAAGAATCAGAAGAGGTTTGATAACCGCAACAAGAGAGTGCCCATGACAGTACTTGACAAATAGTCCATACCGGCCCTTACTTGGGCAACAGTAAGAAAGTCCAGTAATATATCCGATAATTGAGAATGCTTCCAAACTTTGTTGGTCTCCTCAGTAAGCCAGTTTTGATAAAGAGTAGCATCTACGATGAACTCCCTAGGACTCCTGCTTGGACGGACCATCAAAGTCACCAACCAATTCTGGAAAAGTGGAAGTGAAAAAAGACAAATGTGAAAATTCATAAATGCATTTCCTAAAAAGTTGTCTGTTGTGAATTACTTCATCCCTAAACATTTGAGAGCATTAAATCTGGGTTTATGAATCAGATATAATGAAGAGATTTTCCCTACAACTATGCACATGTAGGGAATGGCCAAGAATGTTGGCCCCTTTTTAAAATTTCAGTTGACACACAAAAATTTAATTATATTTATTTTTATTATTTTCATTTATTTTTATTATTTTCATTTAATTTTCTCTGTGTAATCATAAGGTGAAAGGCATTGAATTAATCAGTTGAGAACATGAAAAAAGAAATCTTTTCAGTTTCAAACAAATAATAACGGGTTCCACATGCTGGCCATGTTGCTCTCTTTGAACTTCCTACACAGTAGTTGGCCAAACTGTTTAGACTTGGCAGAAAAATGTAACTTTTGTCAAATGACCAATAGCCTGTGATGGGGGAACGAATTTCTTTTACGTTTACTGGTACATAGAACTCTGCAGAAACAAGTCTCTTGGGATCACAAATGCCTGTTCAACTTCTGTGTTCTTATCATGTCTATTTCATTTTCTAAAGTAACATTTAATTCTTGATTTACTTAATGCTTCGAAAAACCACTTGCCAGACAGGGTAAGATGTGCAAAACTCTTGTAGCACCCTTAATCTATACTTATTTTTTCATTCATGTACTATATATATGCATGTTTTTGTGGGTGTATTTTTTGTCCGGGGAGGGGGGGGGGGGGGGGGG